>VZTV01019669.1:18284-144428 GCA_013400875.1 Anhinga rufa
GGTGCCCTGCTCTCGGCGCTGCCCGGAGCCTGGGGAGCAGCGAGGGCCGCTTTGCTGGCTCCCAGCGCCACAGCGTCACCCCTTTAGATCCCAGTTGCGGGAAGGAGCTCAGGCGTCTGCCTTCTCCGGGCGTTTTCTCCTCCTACTCAGGATAAAGGCTCAGCCTCTGTTCCTGTCCCAAGCGCGGTTCACAGGGCTCTGCCTCACTTTTGTCCCCTTCAAGGACGTGGGTACCACGAAGACCTTTGGGTGCTCCCAAGCAGCCCGTAAGGCTGCGCCCCTGCCTATCTAGTTGGTCACAAGTTCCCTCTCCAGGCAGCAGAAGGTTAAAACACCCCCTTGACTCTTACTGCAGAGGGAAAGGGGTGTATGTTCCTGAGCCACTGAATACGGAGAGCTGAGGCACGCACCAAATGTGTCTCTTGTTTCATCATTCTTTCAGAATCAGGATTAGTTTGCTTTCTTTCTGGGTAATTTAACATGTCAAACACAAGCTACTATGAACAAAAATTCCCCCAAAGGAAATTCCTCTTTCCCATCTTCTTCATCTGCCGCGTACTTAGCGACCTACTAACTACGAAGCGCATGCTTTGCCCTGAACCCCGGCGCGTGGGGGGATCTGGCGATCTGAGGTGGAAGCTGTGCTCCCAGGCTTCCTTCTTCAAACAGTGTTTGTCACAAAGATACCGGCGCACCCTGCTTTACATTCGCGCCTCTGTGTTCAGGGACAGTATTGTGCGTTATTCCGCAGAGGCTGTTTTGGTCCCCGATATCAAAATACAACGGTTTGATCTCAGTTTCTAGTGATGCTCTCTGTGGACACCACCATCTTGTGGCCGAGCGGACGTGTGTGTCGCGGTGCTAAGGGAGGAGGCTGTGAGAGCTGGTGAGACCAGCCGAAGGACAGGAGGGCAACGGCCTGGATGCGGGGACTGGGGGAGAGGCGCAGGGGCCTTAGAAATGTTCTAGGGTCCAAAAAGAGACTGGGCACCGCTTCAGAATTTGTTTTATCACAAAGTAGGAGTGAAACGTTAGTGAATTTAAGACTCCTCTGTTCGGCTGGAGTTTTACCGTGTATTTCTGAACTCCTAGCAGGAGCCCGACATACTGCGGTTGAATGGAAGCCTCACGTACAGATAATTCAACAGTTCCTTTGGGAGATGCACAGGGACACCGCGAAGGGACAGGGAAGAAGGGCCTGAAAAACAGAGGGTTGCGTGAGGAGCGTGTACAGTGTTAGTCTTATGCCGTGATGCCTTTTGCAGAAACTCCTCAGCTCTTAAAATCTCTGCGTGCTTACACCCTGGGCCTGTTCTGTATTGCTGCGCCTGCAACGCCCATAGATGTTTCGGATTCTGTGGGAGATGCATATAACATTAGACCTAATATAATAGACTTTTGAAGATGGTGCCAAGCACCACAACCGAATGCGAGGGGGGAATTGGCACTAACTAGGAATATTTATGTCGCACCGGGTGATGCCCGGGGGTACCCAAACCACTTGTGCAAAGCAACGAGCAGCAGATGCCCTCATGCACTTTCAAAACCTGTTCTGTAACTTCCTTCACAGAAAAGGACAAGAGTTAGCCAGTCGCAAATGGTGCACATTTACTGTCATTTTAATATTGTTTTTATTTAGTAGACGAGGAGGTAAAATTACAAGAAATTCAAAAAGTAAATTGTTCGTTGTCCTGACGGGGCTCGATGAAAAGCCGATACCCTCACTCCATTCTGGGAGGGTTTAGAATCCCTTTCATTTCCTTGGATCCTGGCTGTATCTCATTCTCTATGGAACAGGTTAGAATCCAACTGCCTGCAGCCCTGGGGTTTGTTTTGTTGCATATTAACACGAACAGACCTCAGTCCTTCAACAGATACTTTGATACGTTTCCTCCCAAGTCTCTGCCTCGTTATTTCTGGGAGGGTTTGAAAGCATTTAAGATAACACACGGAGGTCTTTTCCATGACTAACATCTCAAATTCTGTGAGTACGTTTTAAACCCAAGTGCTGCTTGGTTTTACATCTCCATAACAGAAATTGCTATGAGCAATATCGTTTCAGTTATTCATCCCAGTTTTCTTTACAGCAGGAATCGTAGCTGTGAAGGAGACCGGAGCACATGGGATGACCCCAGTTTGGCAACTAGATCTCTGTTCTTAAACCACAAAAAAGATCTTGCTACATTCCACCCAGCTCCATTATAAATACTGCATTTTTTACTATCTCGTTTTATGCGACTTATACCTTTCAAATTCAGGTGCTTCCAGTCTTTCCACGCCACAGGAAAACAAGCAGGAATGCTTCTTACTGCTAGAATTTGGCATAAGATACGTAGGTCTGGAAAGGATTTATACAAATGTACGCACATGCACGCACACAGACGTACACGTTTATATATACGGTACAATTTTTTAAGCTGTTTTTTAAATTAGGAGTACAGAAACACAGAGAAAAGTGTGAGGCTTCGGAGGCTTTCTGTGTATCTGTTAAACAAGCATGCTTGTGGTCTTAAAGCTGAACTTCTGCAGGCCTTGCTCTCAGTTTGCCATCTCTTTGTAGAAGTTTCTGAAAAGCTGAAGTTCGCGAAGCAGCTACTGCACGTGCTGCTAAAGTGCTGCTGGTAGAACCTGTGCGCGTTTTTACTCAGGAGTGTGTGCGTTTAACGTATATTTTTTTAAAACTGTTTTTAACGCACGCCTTTCAGAATTTGTATGTTTTCGATAGCGCTGAAAACCTCTGATGGGCAGCATAATTCAAAGTAAGGCTATAAAGACACGTCAAGGGCATCTACTCAATTGTAATGAACCAGCAAAAATGGACAATTGAAAACAAGTCTGTTTATGTGTTTAAGAAATTCACCAATAATTCACATTTTAAACCACTATTTTTTTTCCTCGTTTTTTGCATGCAACATAGAACAGAGATGCTAGTGATTTTTCATTACTTTTAATGTAAAACTTGTAGGAAATGAAAAGGGAGTTGTAGGTTTTGGAACAGAAAAAGTAAATTAACGTCAGTTTGTCAGAACTAATGTTCAGTTGTATCCCTGATTTTTTTTGTGTGTTTAAGCTCGGTCCTTAATGTTATTTTCAGAGGTTTTCTGTGGTTTACTGTTTGCACAAATAAATGAAAAACTACTTTTGGTCCATGAGATTATTTTGCTTGGCCTTCAACATCTAATACTACTTGATAATTATTATAATGCTCCTGCTCACAGAGCTCCTTTACAGGCTTTCCGGTCGCTTTATGCAAATATCAAGCAGTGCCATTCAGTGATTTCAGGAGGGTGTAACAGAATTGATCATTCAAACCAGTATTTGCAAATACGTTTTTAAAAAAGGAAATGTAAACATATAAATAATTAAAAAGATCTTTTTCATCTGGCATGATGGGGATACATTGTATTAACAGCTTTATTTCTTTAGCTAGTCAAATTATAGTCATAATTTGCTGTCTGGTACCCACAAACTTTATTTCTTTTATAGTGTTTCATTTAAAGGTCTCTCTTGTACTCTGCAGGGTTTAGTTTGATGGAGGAAATAATTATAATTTTAACTGGTCCGTTCCATCGAGATTTAAGTGGACTATATCGTACAGCTTTCTTTGTACGTTACAATGCAATTTATAGCGACACAAAGTACATTAAAACACTTTACAGAGTTGAGGACAGCTACTGTCCTACAAGGAGAAAGTGGAGGAAAGGCTGTGCGGAGATGGGGGGAAGAAAAAAGGAAGCAGACCTGACATTTTAAAAGCCATAAAGAGGCAGGTGAGGGTCCTTGCGGGCTGGTTATTGTAAGGGAAAAATAGAAGATGCAGAAATGGAGGGGAAGGCAAGTAGGGTTTGTACCAGTACAATACATGCCGTGGTGTGTTATTTTAATTGCTGCACTCAGATGAACTGCAAACAATGTTGGTCACGGAGCAATAGATTTACACGCCTTTTCCTCCTGTTGCCTTAAGCTTTAAGTTGCAATGAAAACGATGGTGACCACCTGGACAGAGACCAGCAATACCCCAGCAATCAAAAAACAAAGCGTATGAGGACATCATTCAAACACCACCAGTTGCGGACAATGAAGTCATACTTTGCTATTAACCACAATCCTGATGCCAAGGACTTGAAACAGCTAGCTCAGAAAACCGGCCTGACCAAAAGAGTTCTTCAGGTAAGAAGAGCAGTCTTTTGTCTTGAACCGTAAACAAAATACCAATTTTCTATTTTAAATGCCATGGATTTTGCCAATTTTCAGGCTTTTCTTAATCATTCATGCCTTCTGTGAGGCCTCAGTTACATTCTAGAAAGTATGAGAAAAGTCATTTCTTTCCAGCTTCCCAAAAGTAGATCACTTGGGTTCCAGTTTTTAATGACTGTTGTGAAGGTTTGGGGCCCTGCCTGTTTTCCTGTAGTTAGTTAATTCTGCTGCATGTTTTAGCTTCCAATCTGCTGTAAGAAAAAGTGAATTATTTTAGTTAGCATGTTCACTGTAAATAAAGCACTCACCTTATAAGTTACTGTGAATGTTTACCTTCATAAGAAATTAATCAGCAGTTTGAATTTATTTTATCAGGGCAAGGAGGAAGGATATCCTTTCCTTCATAACTGAAGTGGACATAAGTGTAATTTTTCACAGATTAATTTTTTATTCATAGTTTAGTAATTTAGAATGAAAGGAGATTGCATTTTAAAAGTACTTTTTCTCTGAAAGCTGGATTTTTCTTGCTTCAAGGATATACGCTCTGTTTGAACTATTATGGGAAGCAAAGGTGAGAATATTAGTTGATTCAGCTCCATTTTCACTTATAGTTCTGATTCAAGAAATCCGTTTTAATGGGCACTTATCCAAATAGCTATACCTAGACAGAAATTTGGGCATATAGGAGCCATGGCATTCCAGGATCTATAGTTGAAATTTTTAAATGGTCCTTAATTGTAGGAAAATGGTTTGTGAGCTTCACAGAGGCAGGTAGGGCTCACAGGCAGGCTCCCGGGAAAGCGTCGTGCACAGCTCTCGCAGATACACAGGCCAGTGAGGGCAGTAGACAAAAATATTGAGAAAAACTGAATTCACTGGAGAGATTCTGGACCTTACAGTATTAATACCTAACAGAAGAAGGAATAAAGGTTTTGCAGGCCTCCCAGTAAAAACTACTAATGAAAACCCATATGTCATTACTCGTCTTGGCTCCCTCCTCCAGAGTTGGATTTTTTTGTGGTTTTATGAGGCTGATTTGCAGTGGAGGAACAGATACCTCCGCTCTAATAGTGCACATGCTAACCCTTGACGTAGCGTCTCTCATAGCAGCTCTCCTTTATCTGTGCACATGGGCGAAATAATTTACTTCATTTTTCTATCCTGATTTTGACACTTCATTGTTTTACCCTCAGAGTTTAGACACTTCAGTAATATCTATCCTGTCCCTTACAGTGCACTCACACATGAATTACCTGAGAAATTTCACATAGTGCGTTAAGAAATGAGAGCAGCGTCTAGAAAGTGTCTTTCTCTTGATCATCTTTCCGTTCTCTCTCGTCACTCACCAACTTTGACTTCCATTTTCCTCTTCTCTTTTCACCTAGTGGGTCTTTCCTTCCCTCTTTTTTCCAAGTTATTGTCTCTGTGTTTTCCTTCCTTTTCAGAATGTATTTCCTTGTCTCCAAAAACGGACCCTCTGTCTCCACTACACCTCACTCCCTTTTTCAGTTTCTTCATTGCTCCTGTCTCGGTCTTAAGCATACTGCATCTTGCGGTTTTAGGGTGCTTGGTGGTTCCTCTTTTTTGCAGCAGCCCCTTACAATTCCACTAAACTTTTTTCATCATTTTGGTAATTGGTGTTTAAATTCTCTTACTTTCACAGTTAAATACTCCCTTATGTCTGGGTTCCTTTAGCTGAAGAGTGGCATAACGTAATAGTTGGTGGTGAGGATTGCAGCCAGAGGATGATGCTGTTGGAGGCACTTCAAGAAAACGACTTGCGGTGATACTTTGTCTAGTATCAGTTGAGTTTTCCTGTCTGTTACGAGCACTCTCTACTCCATGCTCTTTTGAACTTCTGTTCAAAAATCGATTTGGGCCATGAAAAAACAAACTTGATTTTTTTTTTTCTTTTCTTTTAGAAGCCTTGTGCCCAATTGGTTTATCTCTAACCTGTGAGAGGCAATTTTTCAAACACTGAAGTTCACCTATATGAGTTTCAGGGTTGCTCTTGCTGGGGAAAAACTCTTCATGATGTTGGTTACTGAGATAGTAACTTGTTAATTCTTTTGAGCCAGAAAGGTTGGCATTCCATCTGTGTCATTTATTGAACACAGGTAATTCACTGACACTATTGATCTAAACAAGCATCATTAGTATTAGTCTGTCTTACATACCGAAGGCGCATGGACTCCCAGACGTACAGGCGCGCTTGTCAGTAGCAAGAAATCTTCCGCATTCCCTATGTTGTTATGAGGCGTGCTTGTAAACTGTTGGATTTTCTGCATGTTCAGGTCTCAGTGTAGTTGGTGAAGGATTGTGGCTCTCTGTGTATCATCAACAGAATATATTTTAATAGAAAATACAAGGCAGCAGATCAGGAGAAACAGATTCTCTTGTTCTGAAACCAGTGTACTTCCTGAACACACGCAGTAGAGTTCCTAGTGATTTAGGAGACAGCCGTAGTGCCCTTACTATATAGACGGTCCCACAGAACGTGTAACTGGGGTGCTTTGTTTGTAGATGAGCGGACAATATGGCCATTTTCTTAACGGTCTGTGATATTGGATTTGGAAGACCTGACTTCTGTCTTTGTGGCTTTGTAATGCAGACTGTTTTCCACAAGTAGCCCCACTGGAACCACAGTAAACCTGTTTATATTTGTAACCCCTATTTTTATTTATTTTTATTCAGAATCAGCTTTATATTTTCAATTTAATTCATATACTTCTTGTACTGCAGCTGGGGAGCGCAAGCCCGTTATTGTAAGCTATCATTCATAATTAAAGTGACCAGCTAATTGTGAGCTAACTAACTGGCGTAAATATTCCTCTTTTGGGAATTGGTCTTTCTTTTTGTGAGTTTAAAAAGGGAAGGTGGGAGTAGATAGCCCTAAGAAGATATGGTTTGCTAGCTATAGGTATGTACCTCGTCTCTCCCCAGGAGTCTGGGATATGATTGCCCATGGCAAAAGCAGTTTAGGACCACGAAGCGTTATTTTCCAGTGGGTGTCTTGCACACTGCTTATTCTTTCTTGAATCGCTCCCCGGTAAAGTTGCTATGAAGTCCCTACAAAGATTACTGAATGCATTTGGACTTTGCTGATTCAGTTTCCAGCAGTCAACAAGCATGAAAATTCTCACAATCACATGTGGGTGCCCTGCGCTACCTTTCGGTGAAGATTTGCTTTAGGACAGCTTACTGCAGACCCTTTACTGAGCCTCCATTCATAAAATATCCCATAGTTCCCCTTTAACTGCGTATTTAGTAATTACAACAGAGTAATCAGAATGCGTGTGCAACGCGAGAGCGCGGTGTGCTTTGTGGTGCAACAGCCTTTATATTTTTGTTTCTCCACTTGCTAGTTAGTAAAACTCGGTAAACCCGAACGTCCCCAGGTATCTGCGTGAATGAGCAAAACTGCGTTTAAAGATTTGTTTCCAGCACAAGCTATTCGTACAACTACTACGTAACAGTTGCAACGATGGAGGTGTTACAAACAGGAAAATAAAAGTTATCTAAGGTGACTGGACGATCTCATTCACCGCAGTACCCGAACCCTTTACAATACTTGGTGTATTTATTTTCAATACTTCCCAATCATATGGAGGTGTTGTTTTATTCCTATTTTACTTGTTGGAGCCAGGAAGTTAGCTGTACAGATCACTGAAGAGATAGTATAATATTTTAACCACAGTAAGTATTATTCTGCCTAGCTGCTCATGTCCAGCTACAGGCATGCAGCCCCGCTAACTAGAACGTGGCAGCGTCCATGGTGGGTCTCGCAGCTGCCTTTATTTTCCGGTGGAAGTTTTGGTCCCTATTTTCCCCCTTGATTTGAAATAGCTCAGCCTTACAACGATACCGTCGGCCAGAAAACCCACTAAATACTTCCCAACGGTTTTGTTTATTCCTCAGTACTGAAGACCAGATTCCTCATTGTGTAATTGATGTGAGATAAGTCCTTCTGGAACAATTCTTTCAGTTCCGTATGTTTGGGTTATTATTTCCTTACTGTAATACCGTTACAGGTGCAGGGCCTGAATTGCCAACGTGAGCATACAGCGCTACTGCCGTTATGCATGGGCAGCCCTGGCTTGCCGGCTCTTACACGCTGCTTTGCACAGCTATAAGTAACAACGCGGGGCAGTGGAGAAGCAGGCCTACATTCCTACAGCTCAGAAAGCAGTAACTATTTCACTGCTCTTCAACGGGAAGTCTTTGCGGAATACTTTCATATCTTTAGCGCATACCAGAATATCACTATTGTCATCATTATTTTATGTTATCCCTTTCTACCATGAGACAAGGTATTTTCAGAATTTCAGTTAACAAATGTCTAGATGCCTTTTCAGTAATCACATGCATACTTATTACTGGACAATTTTAAGGAGCTTTATATCCATTAGCTGATTAACCCTGACAATATCTCAGTGAGGAAGAAAGTGAAAGTAGTCATACTCCCTCTATTTTTGAATACTTAGAAGATTGTGAAGTATTTTCTATGACTAACGTGAATTACCACTATTAAAAAGAGAATAAACCATCTTACATGTGCGGCTCCTGAAAGCAGCACTAATGGTCATTGGTAAGGGCATCTGAGCACAGGTTTTCATATTTAATGGCGGATAATGGGGAACACGTAAGCCCAAGAATCTTGCTCACTTTTCTTTACTTACTACGGTTTCAAATCATAAACAGAAACAATACAGTAGAGTATTTATCAGGAGAAACAATACAGTAGAGTCTCTCGCCCTGCTGAGGTTAAGGAGCAGTTGGACTTTTAGGAACAATGTAAATGAACAAAATAGTTACGGTGCGTTCTACAGTTTTACGTACTTTAAGCAAGAAAATTGTTTTGTGAATAAGCATGGAAATATTACGCCTATTTGGGGCTACTGCATATATAAATATGTATATTTTTAATGAACGTAAGTGTGAAATTATGCAGAAATATGTGTATATGCAACTGGACTAGTGGCTTTGTTTTAATTATTACGTAACCATGGTACACACACACATCAACAGTCTCTAAACTTCCATTTGACCTTCGTATGTATTATCCTTTTTACAATTGCTAGAAGGTATATATAAAAAAAGAAAACTAAATTACTTTGTAGGACAAATATAAATTATCTCTTACTGAAAAGTAAAAAATCCCATAAATATTCAAATTGCTGTTTTTTACCATTCCTAACTAGCTGGCGCTTGAGACTTTGTGGCTTGAATGACCAGAACAAACTGCTTTGCTTCACTTGCGTCCCCTGCGCACGAGGCTCCTCACCTTGCTCAGAGCCACGCGCACACGCTTCCGTGCCTCCCTTCCTGCGTGGCTCTGAATGAACAGTCATATGAGAGGATGCTGGTTGAGGACGTGTCAGGCAAAACCATCACATTTTGCCTGGTTTTCACCACGTTGCTGTCCTTTAACAGGTTTACCACTATAATGGACTATAAAATCATGAGTATATTTTTGCCAGTGCTAGTTTAGGAGATTTTTGTTCTCTTGTCATACAGGAAACTGATATATATAGAGAGAGCCTTTAAACTAAGTGTTTTAACAAAGGGAATGCCAACATCAACTGTTTTAAACCACTAAGCTTTCAGGAACAAGGACCTGTAGGCATGTGATTTATGCATGGCCCATGAATGCAGCCTCTATGGCCACTGCTAGAATTTGTGCCTGAGGATTATTTCCTCATCGCAGTCCCTGGAGAGAGTGCAAGAGAGAGGGTACGCACCTTAAAGACGCTTGGTTGGGGGCGAAAGCTTTCCAGAGGAAAAGTAAGAGTGCTCGATAGGGGGAATTTGGGTCTGGACCGTCCGTAGGTGAGAAGAAAAACAGTCAGAGGGAAAACAGCTGAGACGTGTTCATCAGTTCTAACTGCGCTGGCAAGCTGAGAGTGCAAAGAGAACACCTTACAGGACTGCTCGTGTCTACAAATCGCTCCTCTGTTAGTGGTCTGGCCTAAAGCGGATCCTACGGCGGGGGCCGTGCTGTGTCAGGGGTAGAGGTCAGAATTCCTGTGCAGGTTGGTGCAGCCTTGCGAGCTCCACACACTCAGTTTCCCTGTACAGGCCACAGAGGAGAAATCCGAAGGAGATACTGTATGGCGTGCAGATCCTTTCACTCGCCTGGCTCCTTTCTCTGGCAGACACAGGGATGACGAGGCTCTTTGCATCTGGAATGGAAAGGCCCGGTCCTGTTCCTTATAGCAGGTCAACACGAGGACAGTAGGATCAGGATTGAGTCCATCGTAAAGAATGTAACAATGACGGAAGGCCTCCTGATAAATAAGCCCAGTGAAATTTCAGCTAGTTTGTGGCAGTAAAATTACCTGGTATGAGCATATATCAGGTTGAACACAGGGTATTTAATGGCATTTTCAAATTTAGTCGAAGTAATACACTGTACCTAGGTTCCATGCAAGTTTCACAAACACATTTTTTTAAAATCTATTTTCAAATAGGTCAGAAAAATATTTAGTCTTTAAACAAATCCTGCAGACAGTGGAGAGCATTATTAACTTGGACTTAAACACTGAAATTTAACTGAGAAAGATGAAGTCATAGCTTGCATCCTTCACTCATAGTTTTTAACCAAATAATGCAAGAAGTAGCAACCTTGGAAAAATTTCTGTACGTGGATTTAATTTCTACTGAATGGCAGTTTTTAATGCAATGTGGTTCTTTAATACCGTTCAAGCCTCTTTTCCCAACATCATTCCAGTACTGAAAACATTTCAAAAAGGAGACTGGCATAGGCGAAGGGAGCTGCAGCGTTTGAGAAAGAGTAAGAAAGAGGGACAGTCCTTTTAGAAAAGCGAGAGCGCTGCTGACACCGAGACACGGGAGGGTTCCTGGCAGAGCTCCTGGGCCGCAGAAAGGCAGGGTGCCGTGGTCTGTGTCGCTTGCTGCTTACGAAGGGGGATGGACTTGAGATACGAGGGTGCCGAAACTCGTTATTTTATATTTGTCAGACGCTGGATGCCTGCCTCATCCAGGCAAATACTTCTGGGATTGAGGGCAATTGAGGATTCATGCGGGCTGCCAAATTTCCAAGCATCTTTATACATAGCCTGCACAGAAAGACTCCCCTCCTCCATCCTTCGTCCACTCCCGTCCCAGGCAGTCGGTTTATACAGGATTCCAGGAGAGGGAAAGAGGAAAGCTTTACAGGTGTGCAGAGGGCACTTTTCATGAGTGGGGCTACTTTTCTAACACGTTACCGGTAAAAACATCTTCCACAGTTCAAATGTTGGTGAATTTGTGAGTATGCTTTTGCTTTTTTTTAAACACTGTACCTCTTTAAATGCTACCCTGTTATATTAAACTATTTCAGGTTTGGTTTCAAAATGCTCGAGCCAAATTCAGACGGAACCTCTTACGTCAAGAAAACACAGGGGTGGATAAGACTTCAGACTCAACACTCCAAGCAGGGACCCCATCAGGTCCTGCCTCGGAAATATCCAATGCCTCCATGAGTCCATCCAGCACTCCCACTACTTTAACGGACTTGACTAATCCTACTATGCCTACTGTGACATCTGTCTTGACGTCAGTGCCCGGAAGTCTTGAGGTTCATGAATCTCGAAGTCCTTCACAGACAACTCTTACAAATCTTTTCTGATGACTCTTTCTTAATAATTTCTTTAAAAAAGAAATTATTCTTAGTTGAAATTCCAAGTGTATTTTAATAGAGGCTTTGAGCAACTGACTAACCACAATTAGGATCTCTCCTAAAAAACAGAAGGAAATGTAGTGTTCTGGTATTACGGAGTATGGACTGAAGAATAACTTGGAAGATCTATTGCAACACAACATTTGTGTAACTGTACAGTTTTGTGGACTGAGCAAGGGAAACAGCAATTAATTTAAGTTGGCTAAAGCTTCTGTATTTTCAAAGACTGCCATGTGCCTTATATACTGTTTTATCTACATTCTTTGGATTCCATGTCCACTTCTCTCTTTTTCTCTCTGTATATTTATGACCAGGGCAAAAATGTTAAGAGTTTGTTACTTTGACTAGTCCTAAGCCTTTCATTGGTTGCTTTGTTGTTTTAGAATTTTAAGGTCGAAGTCTGTTCGAATACCAGAATTTGTAAAATCTAACCAGTAATAAAACCACTTATGGAAACTACTTGGTAATGGCTGCAGTTACATTTAACGTTAGTGTCACAATCGAGATAGGCTGATTGTATTTAAAAGGATTAGAAAACTGCACTTCCAACACAGTATCTGCCTAGGAGAAACTCTAAATATGATGTATTCATTCCTCCTGTTCCTGAAGTGTGTATGGGTGAGAAATCCAGCTTGAGCAACAGTCTAGGAATCCTCATTACAGAGAAATAAACGACTGTTAGTTGCAGGTAGAAATCTTCAGATAATGTTAAAATTCAAACAGACAAACTATACTTAATGCTGCTGCGTGAAAGAAACCTGGCTTCAGCTAGCATTTATGGAAACAGTCTTGCTTTTGTGCAAGAGATGGCCTGTCCCGTTTGATGGAGGAGGCAGGTGGGTATCCGACAGCTGTGCGGCCACGACCAGTCCGTTACAGAGTCCATTACAGACCGTTACCCAGGGCACTGGGTAATATTTTCCCTAGGAAAAAGACAGAAGTATTTCAGGTTATTTTACAACACCGGTGGGCAAAGTCAAGGCAAAATCATGTTTCATAAAGTCACAGCCTTACATTTTTTGTAATGCTTTGAAGGAATAAAAAGCCAAGGAAGAATATGGTAATATGGATACTAACAAAAGTGGTTATTCCTTTAATGATTATGGACCTTTCAATACAATTTCATTCCTCCTCCCCCAAAATCTGCGCAGAATATAACTCATATTTTGAGTTTTTTCCTATTGTTTTTCAAGATGCTTTTCTGTAATTAAAGAAATACCTCAGCAAAGTTTAAATATGTATAAGAGCGAGTATACACTATGCTGTTTGCCCAGTAGTTTTATAGCTTTCGAGTGGTACATAAGATGCATATGGTTGTTCCTTTTCAAACCTGTTACACTCAGTTTATTTCAGTCCAATGTTAGGTTGTATGTGGCCAGCTCTCTCAAACTAATCCATCATTTTCATTGGCTCAAAATTGCTAAAAGATTATTCCAAATAACAGCAAGATAGGTGCCAAGATTCGTGTTCTTTGCCCTTTTCAGTGCATTGAAGATGATTTACTAGGCCGGACTCTTTGGTAACGATGTTTTGGTTTTAAATGCGTTACATTTATTCAGCTTTCTCAGCTGAAAATTTGCCATTATTGTGCAAACCAAATTCCTATCGAGATCAGTCAGAGATCTCAGAGCATGAGGACTGTGGGATAGAAATGCTGACATAATTAGGTCGTTTATTAACCTTTTTTACACTTCAGCTTAAAAAACCCCACAGGTGAGTTGTCTGAAAAGGAGATAGTCCTAAAAAAATGATAAGTAGCTGAGATAGGTGGAAGGGACTATGTTCTGGTCACTAAAACCAATCGGCTAGCATAGTTCATTAAGTTTATGCACAGTGATGGAACATTAAAAAAGATAATTTAGGTTGAATTAATAACTGTTACAGGTTTGTCCAAGACATTCTTCTCATAATACAAATGCCGAACAGGAAATCGCGCTGGTTAGTGGACTGTCAAAGAGTACAGATCTGCCTTTCAAAGATACTCGGACACCGAGATTCTGCTGTATGTAATGTTTTGTTCGTTGTCAATTACCTTGGAGATTTTACTTTTTTTGATGTGGTTAGCTGGATCTTTTCTAAATTTAAAAGGCAATGTTGGTCCACTGTCAAATGGATGCAGCCCATAATTAAAAACCCTGTGTATTAACCTGTAAACAGTTCTAAAAAACTGAATCCTGAATTCTGAAGTGTTACGGCAAATGTAGCGGATAACAATTCGAACGGTTCTTCGAAATTGCAGTGCTATCGTTTGTGATCTTGTATTTTGACTACCTGAATCCACATGGATGGAAATACCTTTCAAATCAATTCTCAATATTGCCTTTTCAAATAACTGACATTTATGAAGGGGAATACTCTCGTGTTAATCTTATCTAAAACCTATAAGAGACAATTAGAGAAATTGTCTGGTTTAATCGAATCAGGGATTTTGCATATAAATAAGAGACAATATTCTATGTAGGGTCTTTATGTAGGTGCATTAGGATTCACTCACTGGCTCCAATGACCTATGTTGTCCCCATGATTGTTTCAATCCTGTGGTATTGTTCGGTTGTTTAGAGCTTGTTGGTTTTGAATGCTGTACATTTTTTTACTACTGCAATCCTAATGTTTCTTCACATACTTGTACAGTTCCACATTTGATGTATTAGTCTGAAATTCTGTTAAAAACATGAACAAAAATGGAAATGATATTTCTTTGGAAGTGTATTTTTACTGTATATCTAATTTGAACTAGTTGAACATACTTCTTTACATTTTGCATGATAGGTGTGTAGTTCATTTTTTAAATATGAAAGAGACTTAAGAGTAACTTAGAATGAGAATATAATGAAACCTATACAAATATGGAAAATACATACAATGATTTGCTACTTTTTGACTCAAGAAACTTTTTGAAATACATTTTACCTAGTTTATTTAAGATAATGCAGGCATTTTGTCTTTGAGTTCGTACATAATACAGAATATAAAAGGGGATTACACATTACAAAAACCCTCAAGTCACCTTGGTACTCGACAGCACGCTGGATTGTTCCTGTCAAGCAAAGGGAACGGATATTTGGTGTTAAGAATGCTGAATAAATATATTTTGATCTACAGTAGAGAGGGATAGCATTACTGTGATATGTAATCACAAATTAAAATTTATTGACACTATTAATAGCTACATTTCATAAAACCTACTTTTCATTCAAATTATCTAAGTTTGGGAACAGAAGACTAAGTATCATTATACTAACGAAGAAGCTGAATGCCTGCCCTGGTAGCAAAAGTCAATTTATCAAATATACTTTGGATGGAGAAAGTGCCTCCAGGATATTTTGGTTTCCAAACTCTCTTTTCTTCCTAGCTGCTAAAGCCCCCCATACTTAGAGTACTTCCCTATAACTGTTTGTTATTTTTGTCTGCTGGAAGGTAAAGACTAAGGCTTAGGCACCTATAATAACAATCTTCATCTAAAGGAGAAAAAAAACCAATTCAGAATAATAACCAGGCTTCATAGTTAGGCATGATGATAGCAAAGACATCCATGCTAATGGTCTTCACAGTGATTTAATATTGCTTGGAAGGAAAGATTTTAATTGAAAGTAGGTGAATTATGATCTTTTTTCAGCAAGGCAGGACTAATTACATAACTCCGTCACTGTTTTTTAGAATGAAATTTGATGTAAGTTTCCATCAGAAAGGGTCATAACATCGAATACAGTGTGAAGAGATAAGCCTAGACATTTTAAGAACTTCTTTTCCCCTTTTCTTTCCATCTTTTTAACTCCGGTTCTTCTCCAGGACACCTCATGAACTGCTGGCGATGGGCTCGGTTTGGTGCAGGGTAGATCACCTTCCTGTCGCACAGTTTACACCCTCCTGCTTATCTGATCCTGCATACGGACACTGGCAAACACTTCTCATTTACCTTACACGGTTTGTCTGCTCACAGCTTCTACACTGTGAGTCCTCCAACCAGCTGAACGCTTCAGTGGAGTTTTTTCCTGCCTCTGCAGGAATTTATCTCTTCTGAAAAATGAGGATTTAAACTGTTCCTGGTAGCAATTAATTTATCTGTAGTAAAATAACGATCTGTAAAATGAATGGCCTATGCATTTCTGAGATCACTTTGACCCGCATTTGAAGAGGCTACAGGTGAAATACATGTGCATCACGTCCAATTCACATTAGCAGCCAGGGCTTGGATGGGTGTGAAATGCTTGTGCATCCACATTTTGGTGCACACTGCTATGCAGTTGCCCGTTATCTGCATTTCTGCCTTTCAAGGTCATAACGTTACACCTCCCTTCCCAGACTTTCAACTCCTTTATGTCTTGTCCTATGAGTTGATTAGAACTCTGCTTAATTCCATACTTCAAATAATTTTGTCCGGGCCGGCAGTACCTTTGCTTAAAAAACTAAGTACAGCAAACCGCAAAGATCGTTCGCGCCGTCCCATACGTTGCATTTAAGGCTGGTCAGAGCCTCTGGTACGGTACGTCACTACCCTCGTAGGCAGCAGGGGCTACATGGATCATGGTCTGTTCTCATTCTAATTAAAGAGAAGCAAAGGAATAAGTATTAGATTCTTGATCTACAGTGAATAAAAATGTTTTTTAAGGGTATCTCAGGACTGGCAAATCACTTTAAAGGGGAATAAAGAGCGCATATTTTTGATGCACAGGAAGCTGCCATGGTTATGAAGACGAGCAGCAAAGCAGCTGGACTCTGAGCACTCAGGTTTTCACTTCCGTAAGTGGAGAGACGGTCTTTAATTCACTGCTGGCTTTAGCTGGGATGCTTAATATGATGTGGAAAGTGAAGAATCAGGTTTGGCTGTCATAACATTAGGTGAGTTATCAGTAATTTGTCTGAAAAGTCAATGGGCATCCTAAGACAGACACCCACCCAATAATCATTGCCTCACGGAGCGGCTGCAAACAGGAGGAAAACATGTTCTTCAAATGGCACCAGCCAGGGGAAAATCAAAAATCCCTCAGCTAGGGTGTCTCTGCCAACTTTGTTGGGTTGAATGAGCGTGTTGTTGTACGGCTGTGCAGTTTGGTTTTCTGCGGTCTTTTTGCAGGCATCTTCACAGTGTGCTTGAGGTGGTAAACTTTCCTGAAAACGTTCAGCAAGCAAGCTGCCCTTCCGGGGAACGGCAGAGAAACGAATAATGGATAATTGCCGTTAATTGTAATAATTTAGAATCGTAATCGATATCCACGTCTCATTTTGCTAACGTTCCTTATTTTGTAAGCGATGCACAAAGTTAGTCCTTTGGCATTTGGGGTGTCACAGAGCCATTTTCAGGGCCTTTTACTGAAGCTAGCTTCGGCTTCTTGCCATGAACGGGAGTACATATTGAGTTGCATCAGTCATCATACGTTACTACCTGTAGTTAAAACAGTATCAGGCGTGAAACGGCAGTTGCAGAAAAGCCTGACTCTTCAGCTGGGTTTAGACGCACTTCGGGCTGTTTTCCAGGGAGCTTTCGCTCTTTGCGTGGGGTGACAGGCAGTGGAGGCTCAGCGCTGTGTCCAGGTCTCCTCGCGGGAACCGGCTCTGGCCACACCGGGCAGCGAGCAGAGAAGCCAGATGAATTACCTTCCAGCATGCGAGTTTTCCATGTTGAGGGAGAGAGAACCCAGCCTCAAAAATTATTTCCACTGAAGCAGCAAATACTGACAGGGCTAACAAATAGAAATTTATATTCCTGCCATTTCTGCTACAATAGTGCTCTCCCTCCTAACGTTTTATACTAATTAAACATGTGCCTCTTCTTACCATTCAGCCTGGTAAAAACAGAGTTGTGCTGGTTCGGGGCCATGAATGGCATTTATCTATTTGACAATTTTTTTTTCAAGGACTAGATAAAAGGATATACTTGGCGTTTAATGGATTTCTGATCAGATTAATACGATGTCAGCAGTTCTTTCTGGCCTAACAACTGGAGTTTTGTAGCAACGAAGGTCAGTGAATATTTTGGGGTTTTTGTTTTGAGCAAAGCACAGTACTTAAAATATGCAACCTGCTGACAGTAAATTCAGACCTAGCAATATCATGTAGCATGCTAATGCATAACACTGTGCAAATTATAATTATTTCCTGAGAATACCACTTCTGTGGAAGTTCTTTTGTTAAAAAAATTCCCTGTAAAAGGCATGGCTCGGCATATATACTTACACAGCTTGTTTACATAGCATTATATCAATTTATTAGATTGTAAAATCCAGCGTGTGCCGGTTTGGGCTGGGATAGGGTTAATTTTCTCCCCAGCAGCCAGTGCGGGGCTGTGGTTTGGATTTGTGCTGGAAACAGCGCTGATAACCCAGGGGTGCTTTCGCTCCTGCCGAGCAGGGCTTGCACAGAGCCAAGGCCTTTCCTGCTCCTCTCCCCAGCCCAGCAGCGAGGGGCTGGGGGGCACAAGGGGCTGGGGGGGACACGGCCGGGACAGTGACCCCAGCTGGCCCCAAGGATGTCCCACACCGTACGGCGTCACGCTCAGCACACACAGCTGGGGGAAGGAGGAGCGAGGGGGGACGTTCGGGGCGATGGTGTCTGTCTCCCCAAGTCACCGTTAGGCGTGATGGAGCCCTGCTTCCCTGGGGATGGCTGAGCACCCGCCTGCCCATGCGGAGGGTGAAGGGACTCCTTGGCTTGCTTTGCTTTGCTTGGGTGCGCGGCGTTTGCTTTACCTGTTAAACTGTCCTTATCTCAACCCACGGGGTGTCTCACTTTTGCCCTTCCAATCCTCTCCCCCACCCCGCCGGGGGGAGCGAGCGAGTGGCTGCGTGGGGCTGAGCTGCCGGCTGGGGTTAAACCACGACACAGCACTTAACAGAAAGTAAAATTTTTGCAAAAAGAAATAATTAAGCTTTTCATTAAAGAGAGAAACCTATTCTAGCCACGGCATAGTTTAGCCCAGTACCTATGGGAAACAGAAAAGTAACAGCTAAAACAAGAGGGACACAAATATTTGGAAAGTGTTACGCAATCCTACGGCGATCTGGTTTAATGGATAAATACCAGCGATGACTTTTTCCAGGCGCATACAGATTATCGGGTAATCAGTGCGAGGAACTCACAATGAATTTGCAGCACTGCGAACACAGAAATAGCCATACATTTCTCTTGCAATGACACAGAACTACCCAGGCCATTATCCATCCACTGCACGGTAATTACTGTGTAATTTAACGTTCCTTGATTACTCTTCAAAAACAGTGAGAAGATACTCATGCTTTGGCAATTTAAAGTGTTCCTACAAAAGGGGTTTGAATTTCCATGAGCATATTGGTCCAATAAAGAGTAACAATGCTAAGGAGCACTAGCCCATGCATTATCTGTGCTGGCCGAAACCTTTACTAGACGGCTAGAGACAGTTTCTTCCCTACACAGAGCTAAAATCCCAGATTCTCCCAGTGGCTCTCCATGTATAGATCTGACAGATCTTACTGGCTCTCCTTAATGACTAAAGGAAGAAATGAGTCCAAGGGGCATGTTTATGTTCTTATCAGCTCTGCTCTTGGTGAATTCACAAGATAAACCTGGCAGCTGTGGTGTACCCTGCTTGGCCGACCGCCGCTGGCCCAGGCAGTCACTGTGCCTCTGGAGCTACCCAACGGCTCTGGTAGCTCCACCGTAGCATGTCACACCTTCAAAATATTGTTCAAACCAGGCTTTTGCCTAACTAACATCGCGTACGGCGAAGTGGTCCATCTGCTTAACCCTGGCACGTGGGAAGTGCAGATGTGAGATCAGCGTGGACAGGTTCCAACTGTTTTTTTCTGATTACAGCCTCCAGCCTACAGAAATTGCTTTTCCACCAACTATTTCATTTGCCTTCTCACATCATTTCCACACGTTTGATCACTCATTTTTTGCTGTCCTTCTTCTGGAAATGAAGACTAACAAAAGAGATACTCTGTAACGTGGCTTTGCAGGCTGTGATGGAGCAAGGAGCTGATGCCAAGCTAGTCTGGGCAAGGATTCTGTGAATGCAGGGAAGAACAGTTTCTGAAAGGCCAGGTCTGTCACCCACAGACAGATAAGAGGGTAAACAGATGGCATTGCCCGGGTTAAGTCCCCGAAGACATCTCATCTCTTGCACCCGGAGGTTCCGAGACTTTGTTAATGGTTGTATGAAACGTTTTGAGGCAGAAGAACACTTTATTTATCATTGCTTTTGTGATTGCTCTAGACAGGCAGTTTCAGCTGTTTCAAGCTGTAGATCCCCTGAACATTTTCTGCTGGCGTTGCAGACTGTTGTCTAGTGGATTTAACCCTGCTGACCATAGACTTGTCTTTATTAGTTCACATGCACAGATCCCTTAGAAGTAGCTCAAAAGCTTTTATATCCATTTTTGTTGCTGTATGATCTGACCGTTTCTGGAGAAGCCGGCAGACAAGCGTGAGCTACCCATGGACTCGGGAGATAAGATGTTTCATACCCATGAGCTTGCACTGTTCTTTGAAAGGAGGCTCTTCCCCTCCAGCGCTGTCTGCAGTGCTCACTTTCATCTGGGCAGGGTTCGTAAAAGAATTCTTGGAATGGGCTGCTGCCCTGGCCAGCTGCTGATGCCTTTTGGAGCTGATACGATGCTTAAAGAAATCAATTATAGATGTTCCTACCAGCTCTTTCAGTCAACCCTAATTAATACAGACCCAGACTTTCTCCATTTCATATACACTTGGCATTTGTACATATACAATTGGCACTCCTAACACTTCACCCAACATACTAAATGACAGCAGAAGTTACACTGCAGCCAGTGTCATTTGTGTTACAGAAATAAGCCTAACCACGCACGCTCTGAAAGCCTTTTTTAATGTAATGAAGGCCATTCGTGGCCTTCATTTATCTTTATGTCTTTTCCAGTCCTACTCCTATTGTGCCTACAGAATTCAGGAATCCATTTTAGATTAATATAAAAGCTATACAATGCTCTTTTCTGTGATTCTTTACTCTTTGGCTCCCCAAGTGCAGGCAGTAGCTAGTCATGTTTTGTGTTCATACTCTCTTTTTCTGTCTTTCTGTTTTGTCCCAGAGGTTATAGCTGCGCACACCAGCACCCACTGGCACTGACAGGATTCTCCAGAGTCCCTTCTGGCTATTCCAGCACAAAAGAGGAGCCTCGGAAAAGGCATTGGCAGCTCTTTGTAGAACTACTTTCTCCCCACGAAACAGCTCCAGTTCCTGGGGAACTGAGTTTGGAGCGAACGGACCGTTGTTGCCACTTACATGCAGACACCATCATTATCAGCTGGCTTAGAAAAGAGTGAAAGCCAGGCTGCTTTTACTATTTACAAGATTTGCATAAAACCGTGATCCATTTTACTTCCACAGTTACCTTGGAGGTGATGCCAGGTGTTAAAAGGAAGAATGTGTCTCTAGCAGGACTCCAGATAGTTCTGCTTTTTTCTTTTCCTGTCTACTGTTGGAGCAGAGACCGAGGCAGGGCTCCTGCCTCCTGTTTCCACCGCGGACACGAGTTTACTCTGTAGCCGGCACAGGGAGGCTGTCCAGGGGTTACTTAACTTTATTTTGAGAAAGTGCTTTGAAGTTCTTGAGTGAGCAGTGCCAAACTAGAGCAAAATGTGTGTAATTGCGAAGGGGAAGTCATTATACATCACATGGGAAACCATGAGAAAATGAAACTGCAGCAGCTGAACGTGACCATGTGTGTGTACCTCTGGTCTCCCCTTCTGAGTCCTACCCGCTGCTTGACCAAGCTGTGCTGAAGACGGGAGACCCTGATTTACGTTACTTTGGAAAACAGAAACCAGAAACTGTTGCACGTCCATTTAGGGATTTGCAAAATAGGTGAGAATGCACAAATCCACCACATGCAGCAAACTCAGGGGAATTTATACTAGATGGTACCGAAGGAAACCTTCCTTTTCCAGGAAGGAGACACTAGATCATGTTATTTGGTAACTGCAGGTGAGAAAGCACGGGCCTGTGAAGCAGGGATATGGAAAACTAAACACAGCCAAAACAGGTAAGGCTGAGACCATGAGAAGTCTATTCTTTGTCCTTCCCTGAGAGACAGTTAAGAGTCCTAGGAGCTTTACAACTGAAACAGGGTAAAGATACATTTCTGTATAAAGATCACCGTCAGAGCGTTTGGGAACAGCACCTGGCCCAGGGGTCAGGAGCGCAGGATTGCCAGGGTAAGGAGAAGTTACCGTGTTAGAGGTGACGCCGCCCCCGGTCACCGGCGTGGCTTTGGTTTGAGGAACGATTTCAGATTCCTGCTGCGCAGGTCAGGGAGAAAGCAATCTATAGTGCGTGTTACAATACTTAAACATTCAATAGTTACCAACTGCTCAGCATCCAGCCCTTGTTGTTAATAGAAGGTAAAAGATGGCAAGAGTATGTCAGAGGCCTTAGCGTTTTCTTTCATGCTTCCAAGCTTTCTGTCAGAAATTTGAAGGAGACAAACCCAGCCTATTACACGTGCTGCCTTTGTACCAAAACTGCTCTTTGCTACCGTAAGCTGGCTCTCTTCATTAAATGTATTTACTTAGCAGTAGATCTGTTGTTGTGTATGAATAATTAACAAGGAAAGATGTCACTCGCTGCGCTAGCACTGCACGGTTCTGGCGGCCCGCGTTTCCAGTCCTACAGAGCTTCGAACAGGAAACCGTAAGCCCAATCTCTCGTTTTACAGAGTTTAATTTTGGCTATGTTTCTTATCTTGGTGCGTTACCTAACTGTTGGAAGTGACAAAACCAGATGCCATAAAATGCAGAAAAAAGGCAGCTGGACTGAACCTCAAGTATTAACAAAGCGTATTCCCTTGATATACACTAATCTTATACCTTCAAACCCAGGAAAGATTCAGTTAAACTCACAATCGTTTTATAGTCTCTGTAGAACCATAGAAGCTTAGGGATCCTTTGTTATTCCTCCATAAAGAGGAAAGTTATAGTGAATGTGCCCTTCTTAAGTTGGGTGTTTTTAAATACTAACATTTATTGCTCTGCAGTTTCCCTTTAATGTGTGCATAGAGAACAAGAAAACACCTAGCTGCACAGGCGTATTTTTAGAAACAATAAAAGAGCCCTCTGTTAATAACTGGTTACCTCTTTTGCCGTTTGCATAGCCGATCGTTGTTAATGATCCAGTTAACAGGATTCATTAGGGAGGTTGAAAGACTTGCAGTTACACAGCACGTGATCCGTGATGCTTGGGAATGCAGCGTGTGTGTATGTGGCTGTCACATCTCTGGGAAAGCTCCCTTGGCTGGACACAGACAGAACTGCCCCATCTGGGTCCCACGTGCCAAACCTGTCCGGCCCTACATCTCTAATAATTTGCAAAAATGGACTAATGTGGCCCAGCTGCAGCAGTTTCTTTGGATTAACACTAAATCTCCAGATTCTCCCCCTGCTGAAGCATAGCCTTCCCCGGAGCTCCAGTTTGGGGCTAACAGTCCTCCTTCCCACAGAGGCGCAGTACCTGTGAGCAAGCCGATTCTCAGATTTCATAACAGTCTCCGAGAACATTTGGATATAGTAAGAACAAGAAGTAAATACCTAAATAACATCAGAGCCCCTCTGCTTCATTCTCCTCACTGATTTTGGACACAGATCAAGACTAAAGGCACCGGTCTCCGACACATAATTCCAGGGTTTTTGTTAGGTGACTCCCTGACCCGCTTTGTTGAGTAGCCAAAGTGCATGCCCAGGTGACCGCTGACCGGGCAGCCCGCAGCCCGCTGCGGGAGCAGCCAGGCAGGGCTCAGCGCTGGGCAGAGGCAGCTGGAGCTGGCCGGGTGACCCCCGCGTCGCGCGCTGCGTAGTGCAGGCGTACCCCAAAAGCCTCGATAGCTTCCTCGCCAAACTAAACCAGACAGGACCGTCAGTCCCAGGCTCCAGCCTGTAGTAGACTCGGTTGCACACAATATCTTTTAAAAAAATTGCGGCTTGGCCCGTGTTTTCCACGAGGCCATCTCTGCTGTTTATGAGAGAGCACTAATGAAAAATGAGCGTGTGTGTTCTTGACTTGTCATCTGGGTTGTCAAAGCACTACATTAAATTGGCCCCAAGTAAAGGTTTTCTGAATAAAAAATGATAAAAGGATTACCAATATATTAGCTGTGTTTTTGCAGAGCTCAGCTGTAGGTCTGTGCGTAGCAAACACGAAACTTTGCTTGCAAGCTGAGCTCTGTGCATCTCACAGGACATTAATGCAAAAGTGGGAGAAATCGGATCTTAACCTTCTGGAGGCTGAAACACTGATAGAACATGTCATGCCCTGTCATCACCTGTTGCTAAGGGGTGAGATATTCCCAGTGTCAGAAGGAGACTGTGAATGAGGAGTGCATTTTGATGACTGCAGAGGAGGGGAGATTCTCAGGAACTGTTGAAGAGGCTGCTATTTTAGAGTGTATAAAAGATACCTGACCTGAGGCAGCAGATCAGCAGAGGCAGCCTGAGGTGCATGCACAGAAAACATCTCCTTTTGAGCTACTGACACATCTAGCAGCTGTCAGTCAAGGAGGAGAGCTGATCCGCTCTTAAGCAGACCTCCTCACAAGCTATTGTTGCAAAGGCCTAAAACGTGGCTCCTTCTTCGGCATTCCCTTGTCCCAGATCGAGCATCTTTTTCAGCTTCATATTCTCCTTACGTTCCTCTTTTCATCTTTTGTACGCTGCTGTCTTGCTTCCACCTGCCGCCTCCCCAGTGCCACCTGCTTGCCTCTCTTCACTTAGGCTCCTTTGTTTCTTTCCCTTGTCTCCGCTCCCCAGAGGAAGGCAGCACCATGAGCATATTGTCCCAGGTTGCTCCCCCTAGGGCTTTCTTACTCCACTTATTATTGCAATTGCAGCCTTCCCTTGCATCACCAGGACCACTGGCACCGTACCGTATGCTTCACTGAGAAAAACAAAGCCAGAAACTAAGGGGAGGCCTGAGAAGCAAGGAGCCCCAGCAGGCAGGGTGCCAACACACCAGCAGCAGAAAAGAAACAGAGACACAAGCCGAGAAGGAGACAGTGGGCTTCAAGGACAACCGGGGCCAGAGAGCGGAGGAGGGCAAGCCTGGAAGCAGTGGCAGGTCTCGACACCTACAGAGGGAAACGTACAGCAAAGCAGAAGTTAGGGGAAGGGTCACAACATCTTTTTTTCATAACCAAACACCCACCTTGCCATTAAATTCCACTAGCAGCTCAGTCTTCAGCTGCAGAAGCGGGGCTGAAGTACCCCTTTCACCTACACTTTGTTGAGTGTCTTTGGATTGTGAAGTCTTCTGGGTGTTGTATGTGCGTTGGCACCTGGCACAACGGGACCCCACTGTGAGACAGGGACTCTTGGCGCTGCTACCGTGCAAATTATTAGTATTTGCATTACTAGTACTTCTATTACTGGTGTTAATAATAGTAGCAACCTGATACACCGTTTTCTGTGCTGTCTGGGAAACAGGGACTCCATTCCTACAGATTTTAGGCCAGGGGTTGGGAATTACAGCTCCTGTGTGCACAAGATTGCTGTTCAAGATACAATAAACCGCACCAAATCAGGCCTTTCAGACACGAGCACCCACGCAGTGCCAAATGGGTGCCTTCTCTGGGCTTGGCCCGGGGACTGGGCTGGGTCGGCACGGTGAATCTTCAGCTGCGAAACAAGATGCGACAACAGACTCGCCCAAGTCCCTCCCGAGCACTCCAGCGCTCAGCGCACAATCCCCAAAGAGCCTGCGAGCACGGGAGCAGCATGGCATCGCTGGCACGGCCTCGTATCTCCATCCCTTGCCCCCGAAGGGGTTTTGAGTAGGGCTGAGTCTCGGATTTCTCCAGGTACCCGCTGCCCTGCCTCTGTACTATGGCATCCGCAGGTTTTGCCCCTCATTACAAACCAGGAGAAATTAGCGCCTCCCAGAAACGTAACTTCTGAAACACAGACCGTTAGCAAAGAAGCGGCCCGCCGCTGTTTAGAGGAAAGCCCGTTCCTTGGCACTCTGCTCCCAGGACGTGGGGCTGGTCTGGCTTTTCTTCACCCCGGCCCTGGAGCTGGGGGCCCCGGCGGTGCCCGGGCTGGGCTCCTGGGGTGGGCGCTGCGAGCCCTTGCTCCCTGCGAACCTGGCCGGGTCGGGGCTTCTGCGGGCTGGGAGTCAGTCCGGGGAGAGGGGCCACACAGCGGACACACTCTGCAGAGGAGGAATTATTTCAGAGCAGAAAGACTTAGGAAAGGGCTGTCGCCCCTTCATCCAGGGCTAAAGAACAGCGCGCAAGCCCCTCTCTGCTTTGCAGGGAACCTCCTGGCATTGAAAATACCTCTATTTCTCTATAAACAGCTAGGCAGAGACTTGCCTCTCTCCAAATCACTGTTGCTTTTGCAGCCTCGTTGCACAAGGCTGTGAGAGAGATAAAACACGAGGGGAAGTTCTGAATGTGTCAAGGCATTAGAGAGGCTCCTGGGAGGCATTCTGCCCGGCTCCGGTGCCACACCAACACACAGCGATGGCCTCAGTAACGCCTCTGCGTGCTCTGCCATAGCTTGCAAGGTCTCCTGCAAAACTTTATAGGAGCAGGCTGCAAACTCACTGCAATATTAAGCCACGTTAAGCTCAAAAGACTCTTAAGCCCCCTGATCAATGAAACGTAGTTAGCAAACGTGAGATGCTGTAAAGTGGTGTCACATGTACTGTCCCACTAACCGTGACCAGTTCGGGGAATGTCACCCAGTCAGGGCAAACAGAACAGCACAACCGAGTGTGGGCTCACGCTCAGAAAGGGAGGACAGAGGGGGCTCCCAGCGCGCCCGGTGAAGGAATTGGTGGCATTATCTGGTAGCAGAAACTATGGGCACGATTAGAAGAATTAAATGGCAGTGCCGCGCTGTCCAGCTGTCTCTAGTGGATAGGACAGACACCCTTCTGCCTGAGATAGTAAGAAGTGGACTTGACGAGCTAGCAGAAGACACATTTCCAGCAGGCAGCTCTGCCTTGGGGCCGCGGCATGAAGTTTAGGACTGAGGATTTCCTGACCTAGAGAAAGGCAAGAGGCACCCCCCTTCCCTGCAGCTTGCTTTCCCTTGCGCAGAGCGCGTACGATCTGCGCACAAGTAGTACATCCCCGTGCTTCTGGGTAGCAAGCAGAGCCCAGCAGAAAAACTGAAAGGCTCTGAGAAGTGGGGGCTCAGCGAGTCTCATTTAATTACAAGTGTAGTGCTTGCTTTGCTCAGCCCCACCCACATGCCATTTCACGCCTGATTTCTTCTCTGATTTCTTTGGGGAAAGAGAGGGAATTCGAGTGCATGTAATTTGGGTTAACAAGACGCATTATATGCAGCCTCATTCTTGTAAAAACTTTCACAGGAAAATCACCCAGCCCATGGAGAGAAAAAGTTCTCTCCTTATTGTAATTTTTCCAAGGCTAATCAAACTCTCACCGTTATCCTATTGATCACAGGCAAGGTTTGATTTTCTACCGGTTGCCTAGTTAAGGTACAGTAGCTGTTGCTTGGCTTACTGCATGCTGTGAGTACAACAGAGATCAACCCTCCATTTCTATGCTCCTTTTTGTCCCTTTCCTAGATCCCTTTTCCTTCAAAGCTCACCTGCCTTTTGCTTTTGTGGTGCTCTACCTGCATTTCACCCTCTCCTATATCCATTGAGCAACAAAAGGTGAAAAGCTGGGTTTATACAATTAAAATTGTCAGAATAAGAATGGGAAAAGGCAAAAATCCTGATCAGGTTTGAAAACAGGAGGCAAAGGAAAAGTTAGGTATGAATGCGACATCCCCCAACAATATGGACAAAAAGGCTGCGTGTCCAGTACCTGTGGGTGTTATTAGCATAAACTCCCTCCAGCTCGGACCAGTAATTGTAAGGTATGAGCGCTTCGTGGTGGTGTGTGTCCAGAATTGTCACTGAATGCACAAGATTTGATCCTGCCATTACTGCCATACGCTTTATAGTCGCCAAAGCTTGCCTTCCTGCGCGAGGAACAGCATCAGTCTCCATTTCAAGGTGCAGTTCCCGTCCCTCTGGGGGACAGCTGCTGTGTGTCAGTGCACAGCAAGGAGGCAGGGAACAGCTACACAAGAGCAGCATGCTGGAGAAAGGTGCAGGCTTTGCTTTGCCTTCCTGTGCAAGGGTTTCTTTGGATGTGTTTTGTGTCCCTTCAAGTCACTTGGGAGTTTAGGAGAGCCAGAGAGAATAGCTTTTTCTGTCATTATTTGATAACCAATACAGTTCCCTTTGACCCTCTCCCCTCTTCCCAAAAAAGAAAGACCAGCTCAGCATTGTGTTATTTTTCAAAGCCTTTACAAATTAAGACAGTAACATGGAAATCCTCGTTGGGTTTCAGTTCATACTTCCTCCCATGCTGGGCTGAAACGGGGATTCTTTTGTGATGGCTGTGCTGCTTTTTTTTTTTAAACCTCCTGAATTTGGCACACTGCCCTACTTTATTTTCTTTCCATTCTCTAGTGCTGCTCCCATTGGGAGGCTCATTCGCTTCTAATGCATGGTGTTATCTATTGCAAGTTGAACTCTAAATCCCCGTGTTGTTTTTCCTTGCTTGTTATTCAGGTGCAGGGAATGTTAATGATGTCTCTTTGGCTGGTGGATGTTCTGGCTATGTGGCTTTCATTATTTTTGTTAATGTGTTTTATAAAGTAAATTACAGATAAATGTAGATTTTAACTACAGCTTAGAGATGGCACATCTGTGAGACTTCACAATCTTTCATTCGTGGGTGAAATGCACAATAACATCTTCCATAGCAAGAGGATGTTCACAGGTGTGACTGGGAGAGGCTTTACTGAAGCAAAGGCTCCAAAACTAAAAACTGACACCCGATATGCAGAGGGACAGGGAAGGGGAGAGGGAAAGGAGCAGGAGATCTGCAAAATAACTTGTATTCAGGGTCAGTGAGCACTGCTCCTGCTCAGGGACAGCTGCCCACGCCAAGGAGGAAACTTCCATTTGCAGCACTCAACAGTCCCCATCCGTAGTCGTCAGACAATTCTCAAATTAGAGATCCAGAGACCTTATAAGGAATAGATCCAAGTTCCCTACTTGCCACTGGTTCAAACCTCCTAAAAACTTCTCAGCGACTCAGGAGCACAAGGGTATGGTTGGTTTTTTTTACGGTAGGGCTTGCTCGCAGAGATCTCCGCTGCCCTCCTCGCCCCGGCTGCCGTTCGTGAGCCTGTGGCCTGTCTGCAGGCGCTGGAGGACCTTGTTACGGCTGCGGCAGTAGCTGTTCATGTTGCTCAGCCAATTCAGTCTCGTGTTCCAGCGCTCAGGCCTCCTGGGGGACCTGGTGCGTTGAGCTGAGTTGGGAAAGCGGCGCAGCCTACGAGAGCCATTAGATGAGGAAACGTAGGACTAACACTATGCAAGCGCGGGTCAGCAGCGGGTAGGGGTCTCATCAGGGGTCCTCTGTGGACACACGGTCCCCCCCGACGTGCGCAAGGCAGCCAGCCGCCGCCCTGGTCTCCCTGGTCAGGGACTCAGGAAGGAACCGAATGTGGCCGCACGGGGAGAGGGTGCCCTGCCCTGCCTGGAGGAACCACGCGTTTCCCAGACCCCCAGGCTCTCCGTGCTCCCCCGTGGCTGGCGGTACTGGGCAATCCCAGCTGGGCAGCAGAGGCAGCTGGCAGAGCTGGAGCAAGCGGCTCTGTGGAGGGCTCTGCATTTGCAGTAGGTCTTTCCAAAGACTCTGTGTGCTCCAGCCATCACTTGGCCTCGTTGCTGGGGCTGGGACTAGAAGAAAGGGACCTGCTGTGGCTGGTGCCAGAGCAGCCCCGCGGTTTCACGGTCCCTGGTGGTAAATCCCTACCTGGAGTAGTGTGCATGGGCTTGGGGAGCGTTGGGCTTGCTGCGAGGACAGATCTGCCTTTCCCAGAGAGATGCCAGGGCTGAGGAGGGAGGAGGAACATGTATTGGCACGGAGAGAAGCTGAATTTCTGTGAGTACTCTGGGCTGAACTAGGATTAGAGGATTTAGTAGAGGAAAATATGTACTAGTGTCTGTAGTTTGTCTGGGTTTTATTGAACCAAGAGTCCCATGTGAGCCATGCAGTAAGTAAGCAGTAAAGTCATCCAACAATGCCTTGAAAACAGTTCTGTCTCTAAACACTGCACCTCCCGGGCACTGGTTGTGTTCAGAATGACTTTCTTCCTCCCAGGAGACCGCGTTACCTTGGACAACAGCCATTGCCAAAATTAAATAAGGAAAGCTGGGTGGCGCTTGAGTCATCGATGCGATGAGAGGAGGCGAGGCTGGAAACCAAGCCGGTGGGTTTTACACTGGCAAAATCTCCCGGCCATTCTCCCCTTCCTGAGCACTTTCCCTTCATTTCTATGCAAGAGACATTGTCGGTTTGGGGGATTCTTACCAGGAGCTTGTGAGAGAAATGTTGAAAAGGGATTTTTCCAGGTTGCCTTTTCCGTCTTCCTGCTGCATTAGCTGCAGGTGGTGAAGCTGCTGTTTCGGCATTTCTTCTTCAAAAGCTACATCACGTAATATCACTGAGATCACAAGGAGATGAGGAGAAAAATGGCCCTATAGGATTTTTGTTAAAAAAGAATCCATCCATAAAAGATGAAAGGTTAAATTGCTTTTAGAAACACAGCCACGTTTAAACAGGTGAAGATCCTCGGAAACGGAGTTTGGATTCAATAAAGTAGCCATGCAGAAGGGCAGAAGAAGGCCTTTCTTTGGAGGGAAATGTCACACTTTAGTGTTAATAAAATGTCTAGTGGTATAATAATAATGATAGCAATCAGGAGCCTTTATTTTTCACCTGGCAGGGCTGGTTCATGCGTGTTTTTTCAAAGCTACCTGCAATTCAGGAAAGAACAAAAAAAGAATCAGGCATGCATTGACTGAAAAATATCACAGTGGAAGAGAAGAGAGCCAGACCGGCCCAAGACACCTGAATGTTACTGGGGAGATAAAGAGTGCTGCTCCCAGGTGGCAGGACATTTTCTTCCTCAGCCTTTTAGATATTGCCTCTTCGCAGCTGTGTTGTAAAGACATCGCAGGAGATTTACAATCCTAAAAGAACATACAATGAAAATGTCAAAAGGAAAAGGCAATTGCAAACAATAGTTTTGCTCTGGACTGGCCCCCTCTACACTCCCCTTAGTAGTGATGGATCACAAAGGCAATGAGCACACAGCATTAGCTACTCTTGCATCTCTTGTATATTTGTCAGGTTTAATGTGCCAGAACTTGGTGGAACAAAATCTGTTCTCTACCTATGCAGATGTCACTTAAAACTTTGTGTGGAAAGAGAGGGAGAGCGGTCTGTTAGGGGCAGAGAGTGACACCAGAGAGACTGATATATAACACACCAAGAGGTCTAATTCTGTGTTATCTGTATACACACAAATGTAAAAAAAAAAAAATAAATCACTTCTTGCTCAACCTTTTTTCCCCACTAGTGCTTCCAGTGCGTTACTCACTATGCCTCTGTCACACCCTGGCTGATTCCTCTGTCTGCATCATTAGCCTTACTGTCTCTCTTTCATGGAAATGCAACTCACCCCAAAATAAAAACTCGCAAACCTCTCTATCAGGCTATGGCTTTGTTTTGAGTTGTGACACGTGTCCATGACAGTGCCAGTGGTTGCTAATATTTCAGCTCTCCAATTCCCCGAAGGAGCTTATTTGTTCCAGTTACTACAGAGGGAAGGCAGCAGCCGCACCTCTAGGCTAGAACGCAGCAATCACCGCTCTCTCCATGGCCTTTTTTCCTTCCAAAACGTACTCCTATTCAGGGTATGAAAATGTGCAGCTTTGGCAAGCCCGTCACTTCTGTGAGGAGGAGAATTAAATGTAGCATCTTGTAGCATTAAATGTAGCATCCATTAACTTCTTGTTAAATATACAGTGGAAAAGGCTTCGTTTTTATGGTTGTACCCTTTGACTAAGCAACATTTTCTTAACTGAATCTTGCTAACTTGTATAAAGGCTCTGGTGTCTGTCCTGCTAGTCCTGTGTTTGACAGACAGAAAGCCACCTACGGCTGGCGGCGTATGCATAGGCTGGCACGGAGCTATGAACCAGGGAGGCGAGCGAACCCGTAAGCCCAGCCCCGCAAAGCAGACTCCCAGTTTGGGCCTGTACCCAGGCTGCACCCAGACCCATGTCTCCACAAAAACCCCAGTGCTCAGCAGCGTGCTCCCGCCCTCGCTGGCGGTGAGGAAAGCAGGGAAAGCAGTGCAGGGGGGAGCTGGGTCCCCCTCCACCGCATCCCCGCCTGGACGACGAGGTGGAGCGCCCTGCGGCCAGCACCCCCTGCTCGGTCTCAGCACAGCCCGTGCTTGTGCAAGGGCTCGGGGCAGAGCTGGGACCGAGCACTGGGAGTGTGGCTTCAGAATGTCATTCCTGACAGCGAGAGCCCTGGTGTGTGACACTGCTGTTTGCGGTCGTGTCAGGAACAGCACGGGACAGTGTGGGATGGGTAGGAAGAGCAGACGCTCCTCAGAAATGTTTCTGACACGTGTTTGGCACGTGTAGAGCTTGCCATCTCTGCAGCGCTCAGATGCTCTGGAGCTGAATGCCAGAGTGCACATCTGGAAGGACGAGACTGCTGTCTTGCAGAGCACTAATAGGCTGCAGGGACTTTTCTGCTATAAACTCTCCTCTTTGCTTTGTGCAGCAGCTGGCTGGGTTAGCTGTAGCATTATTATTTGTAGCATTAATATTAACTTCAGCAAGGCTCACACTGGAGACGATATATTCCAACCCCAGGAGCCAAGTCTTTTGAACAGTGCTTGCAAGATACAGCCACAAGCACTCACTCCAGTGTTTACTTTAAGCGATTCCTTGACTGTAGAGTTGCCGTTCATGCTGGCCCAGAGTGTGTGTTGATGGGGAAGGTGCCAGCTCTTGTCAGTCACTGGTGTTGTCATGAATTAGCAGGGGCCGCACGGGGTACAGCCATACGTGTCAGCCTTGTGAATGAGCACTGGAGCAAGATGCGAAAATGTGAGGTCCTGCTAAGACAAAGTACCAGAGAGAGAAGGCGCTCCCTTGGCACGGGAGCCTGTGGGTCCTGCTCATCCAGCGTGTCCAAAGCATGAGCAGCCTTCCCCCACGCCCCTGATCCAGTTGCTGCGCTGGGCCCTGGTGGCAGCTCCTGCAGGGGCGATGAACATGGAGATGGCAATAACTGATACAGAAAGGACTGACTTAATCCAGATCCCGCTGGTATTTCAAAGTGCGGGCCTTAGCAGCAACCTGCCGCCAGGCCGGGTCGCAGAGGGGATGGGAACTGGTGGGATTTGGTACAGGTTTCCCCGGGATCCGAAACCCGCTCTGCCATCCTGTCCTTGCGCAAGAGCTGAATGAGTTCAGCGCCAGTGAAAAGCGTCAGCTCAAATGCTTTGGAAAGTTGCTCTTCGTGATTCTGCGGGGTCCGCCGGAGTGGCACCAGGTGCTGTTTTACACGGGCAGCAGCTGGGCACCGTGGCGCTGGTAACGCTTCTCCATACCCAGGGCAGTTGTGATTCTGCCCTGGACCTTATGACCACAGATGGTTTCCATACAGACAAATGCCCATTTTTTTTTATCGTGCAGTTTAACCAAAATTCTTAACAGCATGCATTTCCTTGTTTACATATAGGGAAAATATCCCAAGCCAAAGAATTTGTTCCATGGACCTAATTCGAAACCATTTCTCCCATGCCTTTGAAGCAGAATTATCGTCACTTCTCTGCAGATAATTGCATAATGGTTGTTAGCAGGGTGACACGGGGCATTTTTGGTGCCAGCAAGGCTTTGTTCTTTGGTTTTGTGGAAAACAGTGGTTTTGTGTATATTGAAACAAATAAAATAAAATAACTCTGGTCAAAAGGGGGTACCAGGAGCTAGCAATGAAATTGTCCTTCAGAGAAATGACACCAGCCATGGCAGTCAAAAGGCTGTACAAAAACCTGAGCTGTGCAAGACACTAAAACCCCTGTTTTAGCACTTTCTTCAGAGCTTCCAGTGTTAGCACCCTGCAAGAGCTTAATTATTTAGCTCCAGTGAATTTGTCAGGGTTTATATTAAAATATCTCCACAGGTTTGTGCCAGAGTCTCACAGAAACACCCAGAACATCAAAAATAACAATTAAACCCCTCAGTTAAGCAGCTCCCCTTTTAAAGATAGCCAAGGAAGGCTTTCATTCGGCAGGCTGTTTGGGGGAATTTCTGTCAACACCAACCAAATGGTCCAAAATTAAGTATTAATGGCAGTCTCCAAAGGCAGCTGCAGAGTCACTTCAGCTGGTAAAAACTGTTTGTAAACCCCACTGTTAAGCCCAGCAGAGCTCCTCCTGGGCTGGCCGTGCCCCGTGATGCCATTTCATTCTGGATTGCACCCTTGTGTTACATCCTGGAAGTTTTGCTGATTATTTGCATTCCGTAAGATATGTTTTTATGCTCGGCGGAGAAAATAGCCAGCAGCTGAGGCAGACAGAGGAGGGTATGGGGGACCAATGTCTGCAGCGACTGACTCACAGGAGAGTGCCTCTTTCAGGTCCTGCTGCTGATGTTTCTCTTCAAGCATGACACCTGCCATGGGGTCTGCTGCATGGGTCTGGTACGACTGGGTACCTGCTAGAGTCTGCACGGGAGGTGGAAAACTGGCCATTAATACCATGTTTTCTCTTTGGAAGTATGACTGGTGCACGTGCAGGGGCACAGGAGGTGCAGGGGTACAGGGCTGGACTGGTCATGAGTGTGAGTACGTGGCCACTTGGTGGGTGAGCAACACAATCCCCTGTTCCCCAAGTGCACGGTGTTTTGGAACTGCTGCCAAGTTCCTTAAGGAATGGGAAACAGCAGGGACGAAAATCATCTCTGAAGGATCCACATTTTGGCAGCACAAAGCCATTTGTGGTGAAAGGCTCACAAAGACCTGTTTGCTCTCTCAACTAAAATCCTTTGCTCAGAAAATTGTTTGTTTGCATGATAGAGCTACTTCTGTCATGAGGAGCTGGAGGCTCTTGGGCACATTTTGGCCCAGTACCGCAGAACGCATAGCCCCTGTTGAGTTTTACAGCCGGTTAAGCTCTAAATATGTTTCTGTGATGAGCTGACTCACCAGTTTCTTCCACCCCTCGGGCTCTGCTTTTACCAACTTGCATGATTTTGTCGCATGTTTTTGGACAATTACTGTTTCTTCTTAAAGCCCAGCTGCTAGACTCAAGACACTATGCGAGGAATTGTAGCTTGAACTTGAGATACCAGGAAAAAAAAAGATGCCAACGCTTATTCACACATTTAAATCATTGATGTTTAGTGCCCTGAGTTACACTTTTGGATGCTAGTGATTGAAATGACTGCCAATGCATCAGTTTTAAAAGCGCTTGTTTATAACAGTAAAAAACTCTCAGAGATGGTTTGAAGACGAGCATAGGTAGCTCTGTGCCTATGGTAGGTTCACCAACTCGTTAGAGATAACGTGCGGCTGCAGAACACGGTTCACTTACAGCTTGTGACCACCGCAGCTGCTGGCTTGGAAGAAGAAAGGGCAAATTCCCACCTTACCTTTGGACACTCCTGCGAATTAAGGCTGAGCCTTAAATGTTAGTTTGCTGTGGTCTGCAAAATTATTCTTGCCAAAATATTACAATTGTTGTTCTGGACATTGCTAGCCATCAGCAAGCTTGTCTGGGTGCAGGTTGCTTCTACAAGAAATGTAGCCCTGATTAAACTTGTAGTTCGACATCCTACAGTTGAGGTCTGCAGCTCTTGGACAGATCTTGGGCAGACATTGTGGCTTTGCAGAGACCGTGTGGGTCCAACTGGAAGTTCATAACCTTAAATTTGTTTCCTCTCTCTCAGGAAACTAAGTGTACTGAAACCTTTCGGTTGAGCAGGACTTTGGTAGAAGCTGGAAACATCAGGAAAAGTCTCATGAGCTAGGGATCGCTCTGTAGTAGTACAGTGAGCTGGTGTGCTAATTATCTTTCAACAGTTATGCATTTCACGGCATATCTTTGCTGCTGCAATTTGTGTAGCAAAAGTGCATCATTTATTGCTGTATATCTACCACAGCACTGAGCTGGCCGAGTGCTCTAGCTGTTGATTCATCAGCAGTACACTTGGGAGAGCTCTGGACTTATCTTTTGCCAGGGTAACGTGTCTTTTTGACTAATTCTGATCCAGGATTTTCTTGGAAAAGTAAAATAACCCTGTGTCTGCCCAGATCTGTATCATGCAGCACATATAGTTATTTGTGTATGTGGGTCACAAATTCCTTCGCTTCCCAGTGTCCTCTGCTAGGCACATAATGAAGTATGTGGAATAAATTTACACCCCAAAATCCGAGGCTAGATTACTTTTCAGAAGAACATCAGACAATTTTTACTCTAAAACTCACATTACTTACATGGTGCTGAAATAAAAAGGAGAAGCAAGTACAAAAGTGTTTATGGTTTCTTAGCAAAACATGGTATTGGTTTGGAAATTTCACTGTTGTGCTGACATATTTGCGATTCAATATCGCAACTTTGTTCCACCAGAGCTCAGGACAGCAGACTTCAGCTCACGCTGCAAGGCTTTCTTGTTCTCTTACGCTTTTGACTGTTTCCGCTTCGTCCTTTTGGGAGCGATGTTGCGCCTGTGCCGTAGATGGGGTGGTGACAGGCTGCTCCAAAATTTCTCAGTGTTCAGTTATAGCAGTGTTTAGGTATGGCTGTAAAAATATAAGTGCCCTGTAATATCATGAAAAAACGCGTGAGAATGGAAAGTGAAACTGTCTAGGTACAACACTGCCAGCAAAAGTGAAACACACTCACCTGCTCACCTGCTGATTGAAGAGGCAGAAAGAAACAGCGGAAATTCTGCAACTTGAGAGATGCCTCCAGACTGAAGAATGTCGCGCAGCCTTAATAGAGGAAAGGAGCCAATATTTGGTATTTTCTAAGCAATGTGCTTTTGTGGGCCTATAATAACAATAATTTTTGAAAACTGAAGATTTACAATGCTAAGAGAAATAATATTTCGACTGCTTTCCTATCTTCCTGACCCATTCTCAGTTTGTTGGCTATTTGTGGCACTTCTCACCAGAACATCTGACTGGCGTGGGCCCCGGGGCTGTGAGCACGCCCTGGCAGAGGAAGGACCCTTCCCTCCACTGAGGATGAGCCTCAGGCGCAGCGCGGTCCTGCGACCTGCACGAGGCCACGCAGCGGGGCAGCGTCTGAGCTGGGAGGAGACACGCGGCCCTCCCGGCTCCCGGAGCCGTCCTCCAGAAGGCCTGCTCCTCGCTCCTGAGCACAACCAAGACATCGTGCAGGTGGTCGTTCACAGGCAGTGAGGGCATCCTTCCGCACCCAGTGACGTGTCTACTTAGGGGTTACCTAACGTCCGACATCTCGCTAGCCTTTATAGCCACTGGCAAACCTCCATTCTGATTTTGGTCTGAAGCTGCACCGCTTCTCTTCTTCACTCTCACCAGCAGTTTCTCTGGGAACTGGAGAGGCTGAGGCAAATAATAGATACAAATCATGACCAAAGAAGAAATGACTGTCATTGCAAAAATGTATTTATTAATGATCTTCACATAATTCTCTGGGAGTGATATTCTGCAAGACAGAATTATGATAGATTTTCACCAAATGGGAATATTTCCCTCCAGAAGTGTGTAGCATTAAAGGGAGTGAAGAAGCTGAATGTGTTTCCTCCAGTCAGGAAAATGACGGATCAGGGACAAGAGACAATACATTAGTAAACAATATAAAAAATGTACATTTTGTCATTTTGTATTCCTGAGTTATTCTAAATCTGTGAATAAATCGAGAGCTTAAAGTCTCTGGAGCTGTTTTGAAGTCTCTTGCTTTCTATAAATATTGCATTTGCCTCAAGAAAGAATTTCTGACATGTATTAAAAAAATATACATTAGTAAAGCTTATAAAATAGATATTTGGAATGCTGTTATTGTTATTTTTTATTAAAAATACAGTTTAATGGAACAATTGAGTTCTACTTCAAAGTGTCAAAATTATTTTTCATGCTTTTTCCCCATGTTCTTTGAACTTTATGGTTGAAGCTCTAATTTTCTGCTTTCTGATTTTGTCCTTGTTTGAAGCAGTCATTCCCTTGCACAGATAGCGCTCTCTGCTTCCTATTAATGCTCCAGTGAGATGCGCACATTAGGGTCTCTTGGCAGCTGGCCGTGATTAGCTGAGCTTGGAAGGCCAAGTCCAGTGTCGTCTATTGGACCGGACAGATCGACAGTATCACCTCTCTGGAGCAGACTTGAGGGAGTATCTTACAGCTGCTCTTAGTGTTCTCACGGGGGATTTTGGGGGAGAATCAATGCCGAAGGCACGCGTTGGTACCCATGCTTAACCTGACCAAATGGCGCAAGGAGATCTCTTACTGTAACAACCCGGCAGGTAGCCGGCTTGCAAAGAGAGAATTCTGGAGTTTGATGGTATGTGAGAAAACAGCTCCAGGTTTTCAGGCTTGTGACAACGCTTTGTTTTATTGCGTGCTCTTCCATGCAGTCTGTGGAGAAGTTGATGGTTAGCATGTGTTTGCAACTTTTAGTCCAACTAAAGTCCAGAATTATTTATTTTTTTGGTGATACTAACAGTGTACTGAGCTGCACCTCCAGCAGAAAGCTGTGCTGCCAGCTCAGGCCACTGACGCCATGTCCTAACTCAACATCACGTATGGACTTGGCCTTAGCAAACAATGCTGGGTCACCTGGCACTGAGCGGAGAGAGGAAGCATTAGAGGGAGAACTGCTATCACTTTCCCACCATTTTTGTAATAGCTGAGCTAGCAGGTGACCGTATATTTCAGCACTTGGCGCGTGACTCAGCAAGCCCTCGAGCAGAGGCAGTCTCTGGAAGTAAAATCTGTGTTTCTGAGCTTTGCAGCCACTTTCCTTGTGGGCATACATCACCACGTATCTACTCACAAAACCCAACTCTGTGCTGAAACAGCCAGGAGCTGTGCGAGCCTCCGACAAACCCTGGCAAAAGAGGGAACACGTGCTGCAACCTGGCTTTACACATATTTGCATGTTCTGTATTTCCACCTGTGGACTCACTTGTTTAGCAGAAAAATACAGGAACCTTTTACAGAAAAAAAACACAAACCTTTGAAATTTTCCTGTCGCTGTTACAGGGCTAGGTTCGCATGGTACAATTTTGAGAATTTCCCGGAGAAAGCGGTTACAGCTTTAGTTCCAGAGATACACAGACTGCCGCTAAAGCTTGCAAACAACATAAATGAACAAAACAAGGGAGGGGAGAGGCTGCAGCTGACACACCGGTGGTTTCATGTGGGTGTTGCCTGCACTATGTGGCAACAGCATGAACCACAGCAGTAATATCAAAGAGCTCCTCAACTTATTCATAATTAGCAGTGGGAATGCTCGGGCTTAGCTTTGTGCTCACAAAGGACCAGGGTCTGCGTTGGAGGGAACTGGAACTCTTTAATTAAATCCTTTCTAGAGGTTTTCTTTGTTGAGATTTGCAGGCTCTGTCTTGACTGATGGAGGAAACCCTGTCCCTTCCTCGGGACTTGGTGCCGGCGTGCCGGGATGGCCGTTTCGGGTGTCCCTCGGGGAGGTTCGTGCTGCCGCGCAGCACTGTGCTAACGTTGCTCAGCTTTGGCGGGAGCTCCCGTCCCCTCCTCTGCCTCCCACGGCATCGTTCGTACTCCATTACGAACAGTCGGCCGTGCTCCCCGACTGGCGATGCCTCCTTCTTGAGAGAGCCCCAGCAGGCCTCGTGAGGGCGGGGGCTCCTCCATGGCCGCGGCCGTGGCTGCCTTCTCCCGGCACAGCCCGGCAGGGCCCCCGCGGCAGCCGCCGCTCCCTCAGGGAAGGCACCGGAACGTTCCGGAGCTGCGTGGGCAGGTTCCTGCTCTGAGAAGTGGCAGCCTCGGTCGGCAGCCACCCTCCCACCACCGACCTGGCTGCGGCGCACTGGAGCAGGCAGGTGTCTGCAGGAACCTTTTTTGAGGCAAATGCTGGGTTTTTTTGAGGTGGCCTAATTCTGAGAAACAGTGTTTCACAGAACTGCGGTGTTTTGTTACCTCAGTGGCTGCCGGGAGGAAGCCGGGGCACTCCTCAGGTGCAAGGCGCTTTCAGTGAGGCGATGGCCTCTGTGAAAGGAGAGTTTTATCCTCAAAAGTGGAGGAAATCCCAGAATTCACCTGAGCGCAGTGACCCCTCGCCCAGCCGGAGACCCGCTGCCAGGGATGGCGGGAACCTCTCCGAGGAGCCGGCCTTTGGCTGCCGGCGTCCCCTGACATGAATGCCCATGCTCTGCGAAGGGAAGGGCAGAGGGTGCCGGCGGAGGACTCTGCGGAGCAGGCGGTCTCCTGTGGGCACCATGTGAGGAAACATCCCCCAGAAGACGGCACCAGGTAAGGCTGGAGAGGGGGCAGTTTGGGGCTTGGAGCACGAGGGGCAGCCAGTTGTCCCCCTCAGAAGGTGTTTGCAGCAGGACCCCAGCGGTTGAATGACGCCATGCGCCACACTAAGCGTGGGGCCTGGTTCCCTCTGTCGTATCCCCCCTGTTATAAATGATGTGCGGTGCCTGCATCGGCGGGTGGCCAGCCTGGGGGCTGCGTCCCTGCACGGAGCAGGCTGAGGCCATGGAGGTCTGGGTGCCGCTGGGGGCTCTCGGTGGGGAGACACGGAGCGAGGGGGGGATCTGCGTCCACAGTGCACGGCCCCCTGAAAAACGGGGTGGCAGGGGCACGGTCCTTCACGAAAAGTGAGGTTGGGGCTTTGGCGTGTGTCGCATCCGAGCACCGCGGAGGTCTGTGGCTGCCAGTGAGACAAAAGCAGCAGCGAGCAAGCACGGCTGTGAGGCAGGGGGGGGCTTTCATGGTGGAGCGATGTTCAGCTTTGCTTCTGTTAGTGCTGACTTAAAACAATGTTTTGTGAAAATCTTGTATAAAGAGTGCCATAAAAATTAGCACAGGTGACTTCTCTGTGATTTGGCTTTCTTCCTTAACGTCGAGACGCTGGAGCTGCCTGACTCTCCTCCTGCCCCACCACGTGAGGGCCGATAGCGCTGGAGGGTGCCCGGTGTTTCAGCTTCCTGAAAATTGTGGGTGCTTACCTGCTGTGCAGGCCACGACGGAAACCTGAGACGGGAATAAGGCTGTACACACAGGCTAGCGGGTAGAAATGGTGAAGAAGCAGAGGGCCTCCGTGTCAAAATGGCCAGGCAAAGACAACATACACAAAAATGTGCACAGAGGTTTTATTTCTCTCTTTCAAATGCTGGAGCAAGCTGGTATGGGACACACCTGGAGGCAGTCCCAGCAGAGGGCCAGGGGGTGCTTAGGTGTTGGAGGAGAGCAGGTTAAAGAAAGAACTGGTAACTTGCCACTCCCCTGAAATCAGGAGAACTGGACAGCCTGCGAGGAGACTTGGTAAACATAATTTTGACCAGGGGACTCCAGCGTGCTGGATATCCACTTATATTCTGACGTTTTGACACAACAAATCTGCACCAGAACATTGGCAAGCATAAGGCTAGGCACAGAGATGCTCTCTTCACACACATATGTGAATTGCATTATTATATTTCACTTAGTTTTTATCCACTGCCCCCTTGAGTTAGTGACAAAGGATTTCAATACTGGGCATGCAAAGTAAAGCAAGAGCTGCTGTTGTTCTTCCAGATACCTGACGGTGCCTCTTAATCAACCCAACAGGGACTGGATTTGAAAGCAGAGGAGCCAGGGCTAGGGTATTCCTGGCAGAATGATAGCTGACAGGCTCCTTGCAGGCTCCAGAAGCAGAGTAGTGTCTGACATGGAGAAACGTGTTGGCAACCTTGCTTGAGCCACATTTCTAGAGCTGTAAAGAAACTGGAGCACTTCCAGGGGATGAGAGAAAAGCTGCTGTTTCAGGGGAGAGCCAGAGGCCCTGCCATTGTCATTCTTCTCCTCTGTTTGGCAATCTGCACAGACTCCTTGGAAGAACACCTGAGCGTATTTGTGGGACAGGAGAAGGAATAAAAGTTAAAGTGATGGCCCAGTGCTAGCAAGGAACCTACTAATGCAACGTTTATGGCTACAAAGGAGCTCATGCCTAGCATGGGCTTGTTGCCATTCTACTGGGGTCAGAGCAGTGCTGCTGGGGCACAGTCCACAAAATGAAACACCACAGCATGCAAGGGAAGGAAACTTATTTGTTGGTTCTTTGAGAACCTGGCTCTGGTGAGTACTAGCATCCCCTCCTTGAGGTGCTCGCCATCCTGGGTGTACTGCGAGGGCATATTGAGTGCTGCCAGTGGTACTGTGACAGATTGAAAGATCCTGCTTAGTACCGATGATTCACAATGCTTTGCTTTGCTTGAGATGCATCTGGAAAGCTTCCCAGATTATACATCTGCCCCTTTGACACTGAAGCAGCAGTGCAAGTTGGAGGCCAGAAGGAACAGAAAACAGATTTAGTCTGGGCTGTTCTTTGGGGCAAGGATTGTCTGTCTCTATGCTTGGAAAGCAACTGGAGAGCTACACCAGCCCAGAACAATTCTAGAGCAATTGCAGGAGATCGCGGTGCCAACAAATTGCAAATGTAATTGGGGTACTGGAAAAAGCAATGATTTTTTATCAATCTGCGTGGTGTACTACCCCTGCATGGCAGGTAAATTAGAAGTTGCCCAACTGTGTTCCCAGTGATGGCACTTGCTATTTGCCTTCTTATCACCTCCTGTCCGAGCTGGAAAATACCACATACTTTCTAAATAAACTAGATCAGTTGGGTCCACATGCTATCAGAAATTGTAGATGGTTCTCTTCCTTGAGGTGTGCTTTCTCTTTCCTTGCATGAGGGGGTGGAGATGAGGATACTTTGCATGTTCTTTGGGACACAGACCACTTCTCAGCTGTGGGTTTTCTGCAGCATATACTGCAATGGGGAGCGGTCTGGGACACCCTGGTACAAAAAATTACTGCAATGGGAAAGGTCTCACCAGAAGCACCTGCAGAATTCACAATGGGGGAAGCAGTCATGTAAGGGCTGAGATTAATTTCTTTTGACATATGATGGAAATATCTGCATTTCCATCACAGTTAATATGTGAGGCTCCAAAACAGGGGGACCTAGCTGTTGATTGTTTCATTAGTTTTATTGTGATATGATGTATATGAAAAGAGGCAAATTTATGTTCCTGGGCAGGATTCTGCCCATGGATCAGAAGTGCACATGATGTGTTCACAGAATGAGGCAAAATGAGTCGGTGCGAGGGTTGCAATTAGAACTGCCTCCAAACAATTTCCATCAACGAATAGCAGGGATTTATGGTATTTACATTCTTCATTTTCCTCCCTTCTGGTGGTGGAGGAAACTAAAGGATTAGGTTTTGAGTTTCTTTATGGCCTAGGAACTTAATATAAACTGTCATCGGAAGTCAGAATATTCTTTCTTCTGGTCTGATTTGTCATTTACCTGTGTCCTTCTGAACTCTCCTGGAGCCTTCTAAGTGTGGCTGCGGAGTATTGCTTGTGCCTGTCCTTTGTAGACCAGACTGCAGCTTCGCTGTCGCGCTGGTGCTTTCCCTTTGGAACCTGACTGAAGCCCTTGACACGAACAGTCTCCTCTAAACGTGCCCGGGTGCAGAGGGCCAGGTCCGCTCCCTGACGGTTACCTGCTTTGCCAAGTTACAACTTCTGATCGGGGTGCACTCTCAGCAAGTTTGCAGATGACACCAAGCTGGAAGCGTCACCTCTAGGGTATTCCCTGGGACACAGAAGGTTTAAAGTCACAGTGAGCATCTGTACTGGGCCTGCTCGTGCACTTCTTTGTCCCCCTGTAAGTCGTAAGCTCCAGAAGACTTTCCAGGTCTAGGTTAAAATAAGAAAAAGTAAAGCAACCAAAGCACATCTTAGCCAGCACTTCTTTTGTTTTTAAAGCAAATACAGTGCAGGAGTGAGGGCCCTGTCTGAGCCTTGCTTCTTAGGAAGGTGAGACCAGAAAAGTTCCTTGTTCTTCATTGTCCAGGCTTTTGACACAGAGCAACCTGCCCCATATTAACTTTTGCATTTCTCATCAAGATGCAACATACTTTAAATAGCATCTGCATGACTGGCTCTTCTTTTTTTATTTTTTATTTTTTCCTATGGAGGCTGATATACAAAGTACCTCAAGTGGCAGCTGTCACCGGTGAGGTGGCATTTTTCTTCACTGAGGCTGACAGCAGCTGTCCAGGAGAAGTATGAATGGAATGAGAATGACATCATGTTTATTCAGGAATGACATTCCCAGCCATGGATCAGTGTCAGCAATATTTTGATAAGTTTTAGAATGAGAAAACATTTCTTGAAATGTTCCCTGACTTATCCTTTGTAAAATACACAACATAAAAAATAATTGAAGAGATTGCAGCAGGACAAAGCAGGGCTTGCCTACCATATGTTTCAACGCACACTGTTTTATCGGTACTAGAGACAGTCCATAGGCACTGGGACACACAGCAGCTTTAACTCTTGCAAGCCCAACAGGTTCCTTCAGCATGCTCTTCCTCTGCTTCTCCTTGCCCTGGCCCAGTCTGTAACTAAACCGTGGATTTCATAGCTGTCAGAGATTACAAGTAGCCGTACAGGAAGTCAGCCAGCCAGAGCAAAGCAGATCTGGACTAGCTTTTAGGATTAGCATTTAGGATACCAGGACAGAAATAGGAACAACTTGGCTTGGTTCCTCACGATACAGCTAATGGGACTGGTTTCTTAAATGTATGTGGATGGTTCAGTCAAGGTTATCATGTGATGACTAATGAGGCTTTTCGTGGCTGACTGACCTGGATGAAATCTGTTCTGCTGCTAGAAGCTGGTCATCCTGAAGCCTAATGAAAAGTTTTAGGGTACTAAGCACACAGCTCAGTGGATTTGAACACCTGAGTCCCACAGGCCCGAAGATCTGTTTTTAACTTTATTTTATTACTGCTTGTGAACTCTCTTACCACAATGGTACAACTTTCCTCCCTTACTGCAATGGTCACACTTTCTGGTCTGCTTTTTTTACACCCAGGCTCCTCAATTACATCTTTGCTAATATGCACACATTCAGCTCTGGCCCTTTCTCAGATCCAGCCACCCAGGCCATTCTCCCCAGCCAGATGCTAAGCACTGCTTGAAAAATGACTGGCAGGGCAACCCACATCAGGAGAGAGCCCAGGATGAGTCCTTGGCCTGAATTGCAGCACGAGCTGCCGCAGGCTTTGTTGTTGCACTGTGACATTAGCTAAGAGCTGATTGTTATTGTTGTCAGTAGACTCCAAAATTAGTCCTGAGATACCTGCCTTTCCAGAGGTTCTGACTTCCCCTCTCATGCCTCTGTCAGTCAGGCGCTGCTGTAAGTGCTGACAGGTCAGGGAGACAAATGTTTGTCTGAATTTTCATTCTGTCTGTAAAATTTGAAGATTTGTGTGTGTCTGTCTAGTAAAAGACATAAAGCAGAAGGACATGAGAGGATGACCTCACTGCAACTAATACTATAGCTGAGCTGAAAAGAAACAAACCCAGTGTGTACCAGAGTCAGATGTGCAGCCTGGTGTCAACTTCACAGCTTTAAATGTATTTGTTCAGTTGTGATCTCCTCCTCGTTCTCTTTCTCGCCTCCAGACTTGGTTCTCTCATGGTATCAGATTCAACCGAGCTATATTTAATTTGAGTTCAACAGAAGGGCTTATTTAAATATAAACTTTGTGAGTGACGGCGCATTGGCTCAATATGCAAGAAGATGAATGTGTGGAAGCGGCTGGTGTCTGGAGAAGGGTGGGAGGAGGTCACAACATGCCCTGTGAGCAAACGGCGCAAACAGCAGATGGGCACCTTCCCCTCACCACAGCCTGGTCTCTGAGCCAGTGGGTAGCTGCAAACACATGAGCAGAGAGAGTGGAAAGTCTGTCTAGCCAAGAGACGTCACTGCCCTCCTCTGCCCCGTAGCCAGAGCCTTGTCCTCATGGGCAACCAGTTCTGGTAGCCTACTTGCAGTTTTGTGCTGGTTTGGAGCTGGGTTTTGATGCTCCCTTGCACTCTGCCCTCTTGTGTAGCTGCAGCAGAGAATTTTCAGAGGTCACAACGAGAGGGCGACTATGCAACAGAGACAGTCAGACCCATTTGTCTCCACTCCATAGGGCAGAACAGAGCTGTTGCAATCTCTGGCTGGTCTTTGTAGCAGCAAATCAGAGCCAGCTTCATTCACTGACTGGAGTGTGCCTGATGTGGTTGTGTCTCACATCAGGTCAGCAGGCTCAGGGATTGCAGGAAAAGCTGATGTAGAAGAAGGAAGGCTTGGCAGCTACTGTGCTTTAGCGGGAGGGGGCTGTTAGTAGGGCAGCAGGTTATACTTAGCCCTTGCTCTAGGTGATGGAAAATGTTACAGTTCAGCATAGGTTTCACCCAGGTGAGAACTTGTACAGTGCTGTAGACCTCAGTGGATCGCCAGAGCGGGTCACCTGAAGGTTGATGCTGAGCTGAACTGGTCCACCCTGCAAGCTCCTCCCCGCAGTTTGAGTACCCGGGTGCTCTGTGCTCAGCAATGCGGTGCGACTGGAGTTGGTCACGAGCGCTACTACAGTACGTTGCTCCTGCAGTGAATTGTGGTGACGGCTTGATAAGAGATGCATCTGCTTTGGAGCCAGAAGGTCAGAGTATCTCAGAGGGAGCCGGTGCTAGCTGCTTTCCCTTCTTATTCTGATTCTTTGCAGGGTGTCAGTTGCTGCAGTCAGCCTAGAAAGCAAACCATAAATAACCTAGCAAAGGAGGAAATGTTTCAGGGAAATGTTCCACTGCAGCCTGAACAGGATTATCAACCAGCTGAACTGATTTTTTCTTATATTTTGTAGGTGGTTTCACACTGTTTTTTAAATCTCAGTTGTTTTTTTTTCTAAAAGGAAAACCATTTTCGTGCATCTTCATTTGCATTCACATACAAAATGCCATTTTCTGACCTGAACTACACCATTATCATGAACTTGCTTTTAGGTTTGACTAAAGGAGGAGTTGAAATGGAGAATACTTTTGTATCCATCAATTGATGCATAATATGTCAGAAATTTGTGTGTTACACACACCCACCCCTGTTTTTCTTTCACACGGCAGAAAAAAGAACTATAAAGAAATATACAGTGTTTATCTAATTTGCATTTCTAGATTAAAATTTGTAATTCTCATCTGAGTTTATCTAGGACTTGTGGGATTGATAAGGTGTGCTGAGGGATGACCCAGCACTGGAGTACGGGAGGAATGTTCAGTCTCAGACTAGAATAGGAAGACCCGTTAGAAACCAGTCCTGTGAGTTCAGGAGACAGTATGGTACCCATAAGCGTTTGCCTTGCTGTAGGCAGAGCAGGCAGCCTGATGTCCTTAGAATGTGTGGATAAATGAATGTGGAAAGGCACCTCAGTGGTGTAGCTTGGCTCCTGGGTATCTCCAAAACTGTCCTCCCCAAGAAGGAATAAAAATGTGTTGATTTCCCTACACACCTCATAAATTCACAGCGAGTGACCGTATCCCAAAGTAACAATATCAAAGTGTAGGTCTACACTGACCAGTACGTCCCAGGAGAGGTCTAGTCTGATCATCAGTGGACCTCTTCCAAGCAGAGTACATCGTGCACGCAGGCCTGATACTGCCGCAGCAGCTTGGGGAGGTGTTGGAAAAGAGCAAAAGCAGTGGCTAAAAGCTGTGGCTTGATGATCACCAAGTTTGCACAGAGTAAGATGTTTCTCTGAATGTTGAAGGAGTCTCAGATTAAGTACAGAGGAAGCTAATGTTTCATCTGTGTGAGCTGTCCTACTTGGGAAAACAGATTACTTGGTTGATCGCTTTACAACGACATGCTAAAAATTCTAAACAATTTATGCATTTAAACTGTATGTTTTTCTCTCTCAAAACTTGCTACTCTGCAATGTTCCACAGATCTTGTTTATAACACATTCATCTAAAATTATCTCAGTGCACACAGCACCCTCCTATAGAACAGATGCTATGTAACCTGCAGTTCTGTTTTGATCTCAAATCGACGTGTTTAAGCTACTTGTGTGAATTATAAATTGAAACTAAACTAAGAAAATGAAATTGTTGTGTTTTTTGCTATGATGATGCCACAGTTCAATAGTTCTATTTGGTTTAGAGTGCCTTTCTGGTGTCACACTTGCAGTTGCTATTTAAGGTTTAACTATTTTTGTATTTAAGGATCTTCTGGGTTATCTTAAAAAAATCTCTAAAAATTAACCTTTCCCAGCAACATTATTGAACTTTTCCTGGGTATCTTCTCAATCTGTTTTTGTATCACTTCTGAATTTAGATGAGATTTATATACAATTTTCCTTTGTAATTAGCCTACTTATATGTCTTCGTGCATCTTGAAAGGATGGTTAAGTATCTCAGGAGATTAGCACTTGCATCCTGGGGCCTTTTCATATCTAAATCACTGGTTATCATCCTCAGATAATTATTCATATTTATTTACTATTTATATTACTGTAATTCCTAAAGGAATCTCCCAGGTTGGGGCCCAGTGTGCTAGGTGCTGTAGGTGCATGAATAAGATATGTAGCTGCAAAGACCTCCATCCTGCTCTATAAATCTGCCTTTTGTAGGGAGATTACATTTTGCAATCCCTCTAAGCAGAGATGACAGAGGATGGATGAAGTCTGGAACCCTGCATCTTTTTGCTTCTAGAAAGCGATTTAAGATTTCGTATTCTGGGAGAGGCAGACCTGGGCCAGGGATTTTACCGCTGTCTGTGCTGTGCTTTTACTGCTAACGAAAAAATGGACTTCAGGATCCAGGGCTGCCCAGTTTGCTCCTGTGCAAATTCCTGGCTTTGCAGGCCCTGCAAGATGGTCTTTTCCCTCTTTAGGGACTCTGGAAAAGCCTTCTTTTGCACTGTTTTGGCATTGAAACTTGATTTTTGAAGCCTCAAAGTATTTCAGTTTCTTAGGCTTTTGTTTCTCAGTAAGAAGGAGAGAAGTTGATTTCCCCTCCCAGAACCTTCTGCCTTACAACAGCACAGCATCTTTTCACTGCCCCTCTTAAAAAATCTTTTGGACAAAAGTGTTTCTTTGTAAGAACACTTCACGTTTCTTTATAAGAATGAAAAGCTGAAGCCAGGACCCACTTTGGCTTCAGTATCTCACCATGGGAAAGTCAGGAGCTACAAAGACATAGTCAAAACAAGGGCAGTAACAAAGAACCATTGGACCCAGTTTCCCCAAGGTTGAGGTATTGCAAATTCTTTGCCTCTTCAGGGCCCTGTAGGGTCCCAAAGGTATCCGTTCTTCTCCAGCCTGATGCTTCCTCCTCTAGGTTTATGAGAATCGCGTTTCCTGTCTCCTCTTCCCTCCCGCAATGAGTAGACATGGCAGCTCCTAGCTGTGATGCTGACATTGCTAGGGGCTCATGTATGCAGGTCTGTGGGAATGAGGGGAATGAAGGTGAGGTGGAAGGAGAGGGAACACCTGCAATCCATGGGAAAACTACAAAAGAAAATAACGATGTTGTGGCCAGAACAGGGGTAACAAAACCCAAGAATAAAGAGGCACCTAGCAAGAGCCTGCTGCTGGCACATAGCAAACAGATGGTGCAAACAACCTGAACAGCAAGGGTGTCAGCTTCACCAGGGCTCCCTGGATCAACTAACACATGCTGCAAGGCCACAGAAAATAGTGGGGTCATTAGTCACTTCCAGAGGTGTACAGCTCTGCCTCCCCAGCATGCCATGGAGACCAGCCCAGTCTCGACCTCATGGCAGGGAGGGAGTCAAAGAGTTGGAGAGAAATGATAGATGCGGGCCTTTGCTTTGCTAGCATGAGTTCATTCACAGCTTTGTTCTGAGGAGGCAGAGGGACTTCATGAATGAAAGCGTGGCTGGTGCAACGATGCTGAAAAGACGGTACAGAAAACTGCTTTTGCATCCAGCACATAGAAATCAGGAAGGGCTGTGGCTGGGTGAGCAGAATGTGCATTTTCCTGTTGGCTATTGTTTAATTAGGCTGTTGCTGATGCTGACACTGTGTGTATTTTCTTTGCTCTATCTCCCTTCCTTCTTTATTATTTCCTACTTTGGTTTGATGTTGTTGGTATATAAAATTTAAAGAGCTCTAAATTTTTTTAAAGGCCCCTAAAGGGAGCGGTGCTTTTTTGTGCTAAAGTCATTACATGACCACCTGTGAACTGTTGAGTTTAATTGGGCTACAGCTGTTGGGGAGCGAGTGGGGATTTATCGGTTTGATTGGCTGTCTTCAGATTGCGGTGTATTGTCATGCATTGCCCTTCTAACTTGTCTCTTTAAGCAGAAGCACATGTGCATATCAGGTAGTTATAGAGAGGATCTGAGGGATGAGGCTGTCAAAGCAGAGTGGATCATGTGGCCGTGCGAGGATGCAAAGGCAGCCAGCAGAGAGCATGGGAAAGCTGTGTCAGCTGGGGGAGCCCCAGCTGGCCATGGCCAGCCGGCCAGCCTGCTCTGCAGCCCTCGCGGGGCGTGCCAAGCTTGCAGAGACATTTCTGAGCACTGACTGATCATGCCGTGAGGTTTCTGGGCAGTGCTGGAGAGGAAAGGATGCTTCCTAGTGTGAAAGCACAGTCCTGTCTGGAACATCACACGTCTGCATGGCCAGCAGCAGAGGTCACATAAAAACCATCTCTATTAAGGAAGCAGCCAGTGGGAAAGACAATAAACGAGGACACCTCTGGGTGAACAAGTCCGCTTGCTAAGAAGTTGGATCTCATGTACAGCCAGCTAGTCCCCTCAGCTCTGCAGAGTGTAAAGGCTCCATATGTACAGCAGAGGTAGGGAGGAACAATGAGGAAACCCCCACGGTACCACTGGCAGAGCTCCGTCGTGACTGAGTACCACAGAGGCAGCCCGTGCTTAGTTCATTCTTCCCTACAGAGCTTGGCCTTGTGAAGAGCACCTCTCTCCTCTCCCTGAGGGTGCGTGGGGTGGGGTGGGATGGGGAGGGTGACACAGGGCAGCCGGAGCCCAGCTGTGCTCTGCTCAGCACTGCAGAGGAGGCAGCTGCTGGCATCTCGACGCTGGAGGAGGCTGGGTGCAGTGCTCACCCAGCTGGGTGCCACTGTCGGCCATGGTACCGGAGAACCTTCTCTCCTCTGGCAGAGCCCACCAGGCAGTTAGTGCCTGCGCCCATTCCCTGCACGTGGGAGTGCCTTCCTTCTCAGGTGAACAGCTTAATGAGCTGAGAGGGTGCTCCTGCTCTCTCTACGAATCTCCTGGAACTTGCACCTTTGTGCAAGGTTCCAGACCCTCGTGGGGTTCAGTGGGACCGCAGTTACCAGCACATGCCTCTGCTCTATTGTTCTGAGTCATTTTGCTGTATGTGTCTGTGAAGGATATGGACGGAGATGTCTCTTTGCTGTGCCTCAGGGTAGGGGGAAGGGTAAGAAAATTCCTTTTGATTCCTTTTTTTTCTGTTGTTTTCACACCATTAGGAAATAATTAACCTCCTTAGTGAAAGCATGTCTCCTTTTCACCTGAGTAGGAAAACCTTAAAATATACATACAATATTTTTAACACTAAGCTTAAATTATGCAGTTGCTGCATTTTGATGATAAATATGCAGATGAGAAGATTTCTGCCTCTTTTATCTTGTGGTTCTAACTCTGTCTAAAAACAGATTGTCGCAGTCACCCTAATTCTGAGAAAAACAGCCTTTTGTGCATTGAGAAGCCAAAACAAGCAAGTCTGATGATCAGATCTTCTCTTCCTAGCTGGCATATGTCTGCCATGCTAGTGAAGGAATCACTTATTTCTCGTGGTGACGGCAGTTGGTGCCTTCAATTCCTGTCAGCTGGGGAAGGGGACGGGAAGCCAAATTCATACACTGGTGATTAATTCTGGAAGCTCACATGAAGAAAGACACTGTGAATACCACTGGAAAGCTCTGAGATTGCCCCTTCTGCTGCAGTGCAGATATATTCTACCCAGATGTGATTAGATAATTCTTGTCTTTCTGCATCCTGGGGACAGCCCTGTGTGGAATCCACTCAGATGGGCTCTGGACTGTATGTGCCCGGGACAAGCCACCCACATAAGATGGGTGGACTGCAGGTGTTGAGGAAGGCTGTAGAACTCAATCAGCAGCAGATCTCGTTCTGCATCTCTGCTTACTGCTTTCCTTCAATTTTGAAGGTGACACTTTCACTGGAGGCCATGACTGCTTTGGGCAGTTTGAGGAGGGGGGTGGCCCACTGCTCTATCTGAGGAAGACAGGGCATTTGAGAAATTGCCTGGTGCTCCCAACAGTTCTCCACCTTTCTTTTCTCTCTTTCTCTCCTCCTCTCACATAGACATGCATACAATCATTTTGTCTCCAAAGCATAATTGCCTATTGTCCTGGCTGTTGCGAATAGGCTGCCACGTTGACCACTGTGCCCTTTACAGTGTTTGCTGAATACATGGCGGCAGGAAACAAAGATCCTATGGGAGTCNCTGGCCTTAATAGCATCCTTTCTGGTGCTACTAATTACAAGCAAGAGCAGGTTGCTGTGTTCGCCGTCATCCATTTGCCTTTTCATGAGCAAACTCTGTTGTTACTGGCCGTTCCTGGACTGGCCACTCATACCAGCGCTGAGCTGTGAGCTGGAGGCAGCTGCAGGGGGTGATGGCGGCAGGGCTGACAGTCCTACCTGCGCTGCATGATGTTGAGCACAGGCCATAGCAGATAACATTTGGCAGAGCCAAACAATCATGTACATCCTCCTCCCTCCCCATCCAGTAAATTCACTGCATGTCTCTGACAGGTTGTAAATGAGGGTAGGAAATTTGGCAAAGCATAATTAACAATACGGAGCAGATTTGGAGTTTAAGGGTCCTAGCTCCTAATCCCCTCTTTCGACCACTGTGTAGCCTAATGCATTTCTCTGGACACCAGTCAGATTAGTGCTGAAAACACTACTTCAAACCTTATGTTTAATCAGTTAGTGGCGAAGCTATGAAGTTTGGACATACCAGAATTTACATAGAAGATGGCCTCTGGTGAAAGGTAATTGGCCTTGAATCACCTCTACAGAAAAAAAACCCTGCAAAATAGCAGTTTCCAAGTGAACGGTGTTAAATCAAAGAGCTGTAAAAAGAAATAACAGTCTGCAAGGATTGTGAAACTTTGTTCCCAGACAGTGTAACTTCTCATTTGACCTGTACATATCCCACAGTCAAACATGAAGGGCTTTGGATTCTAATACCATCTGTGGGAATGTGATCCCTTGGCTAGTCTGCAGCTGTTCAGCACTCTCTCAAGATACGCTGGAATTTCTAAGTTCAATTGAACTAGGCAGTGAAAATAAGTGTGAAGGGTTTTAATATTGATCTATGAAGATTATAGTGTTCATAGGCAAATAAACACTCTTGTGTTATGTTTTCTTGTACAAAGGGCATGGCATAACATGCTTTTATTTTAGGCTGAGGAAAACTGTAGTGAGAAAGAACAGAAGGCAAGTCCCCATGACAGCACGGTGTGTGTGTCTGCGCATGCATGTCTGTCGGTCTTCTGCAAATGGTTGCAGACCATCTGAAAACAAAAGTAGTTGTTGAGCTCTGCACACGGGAGGGTTCTTACAATCATACAGATGCAGTCCATTGAAAATAACGGGCACTTGTGGCTTGGGCTGCATAATCCATACAGACTCGCACCTTAAGACATCTAAAAATGTATTTTCTGATCTCCTCAGAAGACGCCCCTGCCCCCCCCCATTTTAGGCTGTTGGGTAATGAGGGTGAGTCAGCCACATCAGGGCTTCTATTCATCCTGTTTCATTGTGCTTAAGCAGGCAATAGCTACTGGAATTGTACAGCCCATCTCTGCACTAACTCAATAGCACTGCTTATTTCTCCATCTCTTTTTAAAGCCTGTGCAAAAGTAAACCTGCTGGGGTTGTACATTAGTTTTCACTCCATAAGCTGTTCCTTTCCCAAGAAGCCCAGCACCTTGCTGCTAATCGGCTCATATATACAGTATAAAGTAGAACTGTTGGAAATTCTGTAGAGAACCTGCCATTAGTATTTTATGGTTTTCTAGTATTTTCTTGATTAAAGAGTTCTGTCAGAAGAGCTATGGTCCTAGAGGCATCTTTCCTCAGGGGCCTGTGAACAGTAATTCCTCTTCTTAGCACCCGGATCTGGTATCTCCTTTTCTGTATCATGAGTCCTGCATGTTTAGCACATTACAAGGCCTGTTTGAATTGAACTGGTATTTCTGCAGCTGCATCATGTGATCATCAACATTAAATTGGTTGTTCTAGGATTAATAGTTCTTTCTCTACCTTTTGGACTGTAGCTTCCTTTTCCAGGAGGGGCAGGAAATCACATCCTGTGCTTTACATTTGCAGCCTTGGCTCCTTCCCAAAAGAGAGCAGAATTTAGTGCTGCTGATGCTTGCAGCTTGGTAGGATTGCTCAGAGAAATGGAAAATGTGCTGTCCCCCAGTGGGAGGGGGTTTGAGTCCCTGTGATCACAGGAGAAGCAGCATTTCAACTGAGCTCCGCAGACTTCAGTGTAGCAGTGTGTCCTGGAGCGGGGATGGTGTTTCCTAAATTCCAGCTAGTGCAGAGTGCAGCCAGCTGGGTCATGGCCAGGGGCATGGCTCTCCTACGGCCCCATCCAGACACAAATATATGTGCATATGCTGCACAATGCAGGTGCAGAAAGTGCAGTGCTGCCAGTCAAATGGGCTGCGCCTCTGCAGTGAGCTTACTACAGTGAGTGTTGGTGCAGGGTTTCCGGATGGCAAGAGCCTGTTCAGAGTTGAGAAAATCTGCAGCTAGTGGGGCTGCCTGTCAGACTGGGTTATACATACACATTAGCATCCTTCTGACACTAAGCCTGACACATATTCGTGTCTCGTTGGCCTCTGAAGTTGAAACTGAGAAGAACTGAAGAAGCTCCTCCTGGTATTCGGAGCTCTGGAGATTGTGAATGTTTCTTCACTCTCACCATCGCTACTTGTCATGTTAGCAAGGCCCCACAGGCTCCTCCAGTAAAGCATGGAGGACACAAACTCTCCCCTTCTGCAGCACATGATGTCTCTGTACAGCACAGCCTCTGCCTTTCCAAGTGGCTGCTTCCTAGCTACCGTTTTCTCTGCTCTTCTTAAAATGTGCTGTTGACACAAGCTTTTATCTCAGTAGTTATGTGTCCTGCTTTTGGCTAGGATAGAGTTAATTTTCCTTCTAGTAGCTGGTATAGTGTTGTGTTTTGGATTTAGGATGAGAATAAAGTTGATAATATACTGATGCTTTAGTTATTGTTAAGCAGTCAAGGACTTTTCGGTTTCTCATACTGGCCTGCCAATGAGTAGGCTGGGGGGGCACAAGGGGCTGGGGGGGACACGGCCGGGACAGTGACCCCAGCCGGCCCCAGGGATGTCCCACACCGTACAGCGTCACGCTCAGCACACACAGCTGGGGGAAGGAGGAGGGAGGGGGGACGTTCGGGGCGATGGCGTCTGTCTCCCCAAGTCACCGTTAGGCGTGATGGAGCCCTGCTTCCCTGGGGATGGCTGAGCACCCGCCTGCCCATGCGGAGGGTGAAGGGACTCCTTGGCTTGCTTTGCTTTGCTTGGGTGCGCGGCGTTTGCTTTACCTGTTGAACTGTCCTTATCTCAACCCACGGGTTGTCTCACTTTTACCCTTCCAATTCTCTCCCCCATCCCACCGAGGGGAGCGAGCGAGCGGCTGCGTGGGGCTGAGCTGCCAGCTGAGGTTAAACTGCGACATTATAGATGAGCTAGATATTCTGTGTTTGTTTGGCAGCCTGGCAGTGTGGTATGAGATAGCTCCTTTACTGTTGCTGGGATCATCTGAAGTAACTTTCCACTCCAAACCAGGACGCTGTTTTCTATGCCCATCTGCAACTGGTCTTGTTGCCACACACTTTGTGTAGCAGGCTGCTGGAGCGGAGGGACAGCGCTGCAGAGGGAGCACAGCCTTGCTGGTACTACACAGTGAGGCAGAGGCCATAGTTGTTGGGTGCAGAGGGAAGCCATTTAATGGCTCCGTCCCTGGCAGGAGCCCACATCATGGGCCTGTCTGTGATGCATGCCTCTGTCACATAGCCCCCGCACGGGAACATGGAAGAGGTCTCCTTCACCGAATTCACTGTGGAGCCATATCCAGTGCCAGTTCTGGCTGTTCATCATGTTGGGGTTTTAGACTGGGCTGTGGATTCTTGAAACTTGGAGTCCCAACCAGGGATCAAAGGGGTTTATTTTAACCAGCATTTCATTTTGATCAATGCTTCATCTTGTATTTGCTTTTTATCTTTAGTGGCACCAGTGTTCATTTGATTAATTGTCCCCAGTATTGGGAACAATCCATAGTGGGATGGAGGGGAGTAGCAGTAGATAGGAAGTCATGATGAACTCCAGGCTGTGCAGTAGGTCAGCAGAATAAAAGTGGGCTAAGCCTTGTTCCCAGTGCTTTGGCCAGTGACTGGACCTCAGTGGATGCTTTCACAATTCTTTGCAGGTTTTCCTTATCTAAATCTCTTTGACTTCTCAATTTTGACCTGAGATAGCCCCACTACAGCATGACCACCTAGCACTGTCTTTGCTATGGACTGCTTTGAATGTGCTCCAGTGGAGTGGGCTCCAATGCTCACAGAAGTGTTCCTTGAAAGTAGAAGAGCTGCAAGGCTGAGAAACCTAAAAATCGGAGAGTTTAGCGACAGACCACGTAAGGAACTTCACCGAAAGGCTCTGTGCCCTCTGCAAAACAGAGCAGAGCACACAGAACACTACAAACAGCCAGGCTTTTGGATGCTGGTGTATGCTTTTAGTTTAACCTGATGAAATGCAACAGGATAGAGAGGAAATGAAAGAGTTTGTACAAACTATAGGGGCAACATATGGCAGACTGGGGATGGGGAGACCTTGGAGAGCAGTTTGTGGCCACAAAGATACTCAGCCTGTTTTACAGCACAGCTGCTCAGAACAAAAGAGTCTGTCTGGATCGCTCGTGTGTTAGCTAATGCTGGTGACAGGAAGTTTGGAAAATGTCTAAAATATTGCTCATTAAATGGGCGAGCGCAGTGCTCAGGTTTGAAACATACTGATCAAATATGTTGGTCATAACGGACACGCTTATGAGATGTGTCAACAACTGAAAGGAGTGGGTGCGAAAAGAGGGAAACAGCAGAACAAGAATAGCAAAAGGGAGCAATGTGTTGTTGCTTAAGGTTGCACAGTACCCTGTCAGGGGAAATTTTTCCAGCTTGTATAAATCCCTGGAATTGAAAAAGGCAGAGCGGAGAGGGTATATATGGATGAGCCATATGAATGGACCTCAGAGTACCTCAGTTTGGATTCTTGGAAAGTGGGTCAACGAAAATACCTTTTTCTGGAGCTGAAGTTCACAGTTGCAAGGAGCAGATGGTTATTGTGAGATTCATGAGCAAGATACACCCTGACTTTGATGATCCACGGATCTAATGGAGTTACCATAATTCAGAACTGATGGTGCAAAATTTATTGATAAATTGTATGAAAGTGTAATCTGAGAAATGAGTTCTTCTGTTGAATGGCTCTGCACATATATAACCAGGGATCAGTAGGATCCGCTATATATATTTAGGCTGAATTTGCTGAGGGGCATGAAATATTATCATCAGGTGAGGCAAATATTTTCAGTAATGCTTGCAGGATTGTGAGTTTATTCTTTCCTGACATTCAGTTGTGGATGAAAGGAGTATTTGAGTCTGGGTGCACAGCACTGCTGCTACTCTGAGTGCAGCAAACAACCCTGCTATTGGGGAAAATGAACTTCTGAAACTGGTGTAAAAATGAAATTTGTATTGATAACTGTTTGTTATAGTCCTACAAGGGAAGTTAGCTGCCTGTGAGTTTGTCTTGCCCTGTACAGTAGCTTGGTAAAATCACTGGCAATTTGTACTTTTGGACACTAAATAAAAATGTATCTATTTCCTATTATTCTTGAAGTAAGGGATGTTTCCCCTTGTAGCTAAATGATAAGCTTAGAGCTTTCTGTAAAATTACCATCACATCGCTGTCCTTGTATTTTTACAGATGCACAGCAATTTTGAACATCCAGTCTCTCTGGATGTGGAGGCAGGCAGCCGCCCTCTGCATCTTTGCTGAAGTTTTGGCTCGGTGTGACCCAGCTTTTTTTCAGAACCCGTGCACGTAACAGTGCCCATTGCTGTGACTCCCGCTCCTGGAAAGGACTCCTACTTAGAAAAATTATCAGCGTGTAATGAGTAAGGACTGCTTTACCCGGACTAGCTTTGATCTTTGCTCAAGAACTGATTCAGGATAATAACAGGCTGACATAAAATACAAATGGCCACTTTGCAAGACAAAGATGATTGCTTGTGTAGAGCTTTGGCTACCATGCAATTCATTTCTTTTCATAGACATGCAGCTAATATGTAAGAGTCATTTGCAAGATATTTCTGATTTACATAGTGGCCCCACCTTTCCTGCAGCCCACACTGAAAAAGCTAGATTGGCTGGAGGCTTACAGTGATGATAGCAATGAATAATACATAATCTGCAATCTGGGCTCCTTTAGCCATGTTATTTGCAGGCTGCAGGTTTTTTTCTGGCTTAAGCAATATGTTTTTTAGTGGATATGTTGGAATTTTGTTTTGTCCCTTCTGCCATAACTGTGCCTGGGATGTTTGGAACTGTACATTAATACCAGGAGGGGGTTTACGCTTTTGACAGCACACTCTTTATGGCTCATCTTTGTGCAGTATAGTGTTGGGACAGAAACACACAAAGAAACCGAAGCTGGTGAAGGAACTGGCCGTGTTTGGTGTGTGTTGTCCCCCTTCCGACCCCCCTCCCGCTGGCTTTTTGCACCCTTGATTTTACAGCATTTGAGGAGTCTCTTACGGTCAGTATTCAGTTTTGGCTGTGAGTTTGCCATCTAGTGGCTACTACGTTTGTTAATAAAGTCCAGATAAGCCCCTTGTTAAAACTGGCTGTGTTTTAGGTTCTCCTGTTGCTCACGCTGAACAGGAGACAGTGGCAGTAACGGCCAACAGACACCTCCCTGACTTCATCTTCTGCGGCGCTGGGTGCAGCTCACAGCTCCGCTGTCCTTGGGCTTAGCAGCCGTCTGACATTTAAGCTTTGCTTAAAGGTGAAGCATACTGTCAGGCCAAAGGGGTCCCAGGCTGAAGTCTGGAGTTTGGAAGCATTTGTGTCAGGTTCAGCCCTCTAGGAACAGGAGCCAGCTCCATACACAGTCCTGCTGGGCAAGGGCTGAAGCACTGAGTATTTCTTCCTGCCCTAAGCAGCGTCTCAGCCTGGCTGCACTTCCCTGAGGCTGAACCAAATTCTCCACTTGTACATATTCAGTAGGTTATGGTTCAAGTTATTTCTCTCTGTTTTGACCAGGCTTTGTGAACGAAAAAGCTGTTGCTGCCGCTGCCCGTTTCCTGCCCCAAGGAAATGCTTCTCAGGCTGGTGCTTTGGTGTGTGCTTGTGGGTACAGACAAGTGAGAAGGACCCCATCTCTAGTCCCTTTTTAAGGGGGAGGTAACATGAGATTCTTTATCTGAAGCAGCCATTGCACTTGAGATATCATCGCACAGTGTAGTGTGTATACTTGGGTGGGAACAGGGAGGAGCACATGTGCAAAGAACAGATATTAATTTGGGTAGAAAAAAGTAAAGGATTGGAGTAATCTCCTCTGCCTCTTTCCCCACTGGGGTTTTACAGGAGTTGCACTTGCTTGTGTTTGCTGTCCCAGGTACCAGAAGAAATTAGGTGCTACTCTCTCATGCATGTCTGCTTTGTGCCTGACTTTCTCTTCCGTTATCTCATGTATGAATCAAAGCTTACCTACAGGTGGTGATCGAGCCCAAAAAGGCTTATCACTTACCAAGCAACCGTCTGCAATTATTTGTTTGTCCTCTGTAGCCCGCTTAGTTACTTATTGATATCTAATGTTTGCCTCACCATGTTATAATGAAAAGGAAGAGATAAAAGCTCCGTTCTTGCTTGAAGTGCCAAATTAGCTAAGAATGGTGACACTCTGCTACTGTTCTCGTGTGCTCAGATAGAAAAGCATAAACCATTGCTCTTTATAGGCAGGGGTAGCTTGTTATCCTGGGACAAGGCTGTTTCTAATGCTTGAACTGTGAGCCAGAAGCATTTGAAATATTTACTAGACAGTTAAAATACAGGGGATGCTGCTTTGCTGTATCAGGCACCACACCAGGAATCAGCATGAAGGAAACATTTCCTCCAGGGTAGCTGCAGTGGAGCCTAAAGCAAGCAGCAAGGCCGAGGGTTTGCGTTTGGGAGACTAGTCTTAATGCACTTGCAAAATCTTCTGAAGGAACAAATACCCACCGTCTGATCTGAGGCAGCATGGGTTTTGTGGGGTGAGTAGAGAGGCCCAAAGGGCACCTCTAGGCACTGAGATGTCAGTGCCTGCTCTTGCCAGGAGCCTACACGGTGTGGTGCAGCAAGTGCCATGTGAGGGGGCATTTCATCTCAGCATCTTCTGGGAGGTGGAGGCAGGGGCCCAGTCTAAGACTCTGGACCTTCCCTCCTGGTTGTGCCTTTTCAGTAACAGTTGTGCTTTGGAGGATGAGAAAAGAACCTGCCATGAACTACTGATTTACCCATTATACTGGACAGCGGAATGACTGTTCAGGTACCCTCAAAGGCTCTATCATGAGCTGGCTGCTTGAGAAGTACTCGTAGGTGGGAGGGGGAACTTGCCAGTCTTCAGTCCACAGCAGGACACAGATTTTTGACTATATAGTTAATGTCTGTTCCTTTTAGTAACAACATTAAGGCAAGTATCCTTGAGATAATAACATGGGCCATGTGCTTCCCTTTCCCTGCCTTCCCCTGCAGCAAAAAGAAACAGCTGTTGAAATATTTTTAGTTATAATCTGGTGGACATGAAAAAACCCATGTGTCTGTGCACACATTTTGCTGTCTTCATGGTTGCGTTTGTGCCTACAGCCAGACCACCTAGTGCTGGGAGCCCATCAGATGGCAGCAAGGCAGGGCTGATGGGTGACTGTGGTAAGCACTGAAGTGGGAGGCTTCCAAGACATATTTAGCTCATGCAGGCAGTACTAATGGGTGACTCAGGAAGTGGCTTGGCCATTTCTGCTGTGTGGAACTTCCCAGGACAGGAAGGACAAAGCCCTCTGAAAGCTACAACTGTGAAAGTTGGTGGAATCTGCACCCCATTCCAGTGGGACCCCTCTGTCCTGTCTTGTCCAGCCACTAAAGCTCTCATTGCAGAGGTGCCTGCTGTCCCTGGCAGTCTGGTTACACAAGTTCCTAGTTTGGGTCCTGCTGCAAATCAGGGTTTAAAACCCCTGGGGATTTTTCTGTGTGTGTGAGTGTGTGTTGTAAAATGATGTCCGCAGACATTCTAAGCAGACCACAGCGTTTTGAAGGAAGCCAGGATTTGAATCAAAACCACCTCATTTCCCTCCAAACCCTCTCCCCGTCAGACTTGTCTGGATCCCATTAGAAATGTGTTAATCAGAGAAAAATGACATATGCCTCTGCTCTGAGGTACATACAAATGTAGTGCAACGTTGAGAGGGACCCAGTGCTCCATTCCTCAGCAGAAGGCCTGTGCTCCTGCTGTAAGTGCAGAGGGATTTGAGGTTCTCTTTAATTACCGGGACTCTGGTGATAACCTCCAGCAATGGCTAGCGTAGTTTCCCAGCCCTATAGCTGTCACATTAGTGGTTGTTACATTTCTTTTACTTGGCTTCGTTACGTGAAAACAATAGTTAATACTTCTGTTAGGAGGGAAAGCTTAACTTTTTTTTCCCCTGGCAGGAGGAAGAGTGATGTTGGAAAGTTTTCTAAGCTGTTCCTGAAGTGTGGCATGGTCACGAAGCAAGGGCTTTCTGGTATAGAAGGCATCAGCAGTTGGTACAATTGCACGTGATATTTGAAATATTTTCTTATAGGTGTGAGAGAACTGTCAGTCTTGAAAAGACATGCTTCTGTTCTTCAGGGTTTGGGGTAGAGGCAGCAGTGAGAGCAGGAGGAAGGTTTGCCCTCTGACTTTGCCTAATTATTCCTGAGCCAGAACTGTTCTTGGGAACAAGGCACTCAGATCAGGCTGTGATTGCTGGAAGAGGGCTCACTGGTGTCCTATTGGTAGTGTGACTAAGTTCTGCAGTATTTGGTGGGATTTTTTCTCCCAGACGCAGAAAGAAATGGATTTTTGTGCAATTTGAGCTCTCATTTTAGAAAATATATTTCTGATCATTGTGGTTATGCGAGAACTCTTTAAAATATGAAATGAATGCAGCCTAATGGATCAGAAACCAGAAAGCAAAGAAAAAGAAACCAAAGTATATCTCTCCTCTTTATCACATGATCAGTTTGGGAAGGAAGAATGAGTCATTAGTTTTTAGCACATGAAATTGGCAATGCACACTGGGATTACCCCTGTTCCAAGCCTGCTTACATGCACAGATAAAACGGGCTACACTTCGCACTTGCCCAGGCTCTGTGGCACTGATCTGTCCTCCACTGGGAGGCTGAAGACATGGGCGATTTTTGGGTGAGAGGTGGGAGAAGAGAACATGACCAGGAGCTGCACTGGCTGTGGCGCTTGGCCTCGGGGCTGGAGTTCGATGGACACTGCCCATCTGTGGAACAGTGCTAATCGCTCTGCATCCCCTCCGTGTGCCTACACGTGCACATGCTGAACCCCATGGGCTGCTCATGCCCATTTTTCAAGCCTCCTTCTCAATGTGTCTAACCTATTTAGGAGGCAGTAACTTGGAAGAAATGTTAATGTTAGTAGTTTAAGACTCAGGTGTCTTACTTTAATTACTCTGTGTTAGTCAAAATTATCTTGCCTTCTGAGGCAGATAAAATCAGAACAAAGACAGATACATGGGAAGAACAAGCTTTTAAAGTTAGAGCGCAAGTCGTTTGTTCAGTATAATCTCCCCCTAGAACTGAGAGATGGAAAAATCCTGCTGGGCTGGGAAGCATTGCAGTTCATCAGGGTAACTACACAGATGGTGAGGAGACGGAGGTGGAGGCTTCATATCTGCTCTGTTTACAGCCAGGGTCATGAGCAGAATGTTTTCCCCTCTCCTTGGGGTTTAGTGGCTGTATAAGCTGCATGTACTCCACTTTCCTAGCAAGGGGTCCTGTTCGTCAATGCGGCAGGAATCCTTTGGAGGACCCTTTCTTGGACTCAGAGAAAGGTCCCAGCCAGCCCAGAGCTGAAGCAGCATTTTAGGTTGCAGTTTCCAGATTCATCAACTTCTGCTTTAATTCTTGGTGCTCACAGTTTTAACTTTTAAAACTCTGCCGCTTTATGATCTCCACCTCTGAGATCCGTATTATCCCTGTTGTGCAATTACTGTGGATCAGAGTTGAATCTATTTTTACCCTCTTGTTTTTCCCTTCAGTTTGTAATGCCTCTGGGAGTGAGTTCTGGGAAGAATCTGCTTTGGTTTTAAGCTGTATGGTGCCGCCTCCTCTCCCATTATCACCCTCTGGTTTCAATGGCCCCATTGTGCTGCCTGTACTGGCACTTTGCTTGGTTTGAAGTGTGGGTAAGAAGTTGCTCCGTCCCTCCAGTTTTATTCTGTCACTCACAGCACTGACCTTCTACCCGGGAGCTCTTTGAATGGAGCGGCTATTTCTCCTGCCTGCACACCTGACAGCACTCGAAGTGGCAGGTACAAACTGCCACGAAGCTTTCCTGCAGTCCCGCCAACACCTGCTCTCACACTGCGGTGCCTGCTTTGCCTTACTCTAGCTCTTCTTTCTCGGCTGAGAGGAATCGTGGATCCTGCGGATCCTGTGTCGGTAGTACTTTGGTGCATGAGGTTTCTTTCAGGACTTTTTCCTTGTGAAATTTTGGCTTCTGCCACCGATTGAGAGAGAACACGAAAAAAATTCTGATGATGCAAAAAATGCTGTAAAGTAGAATTATTCTAATGTAATTACTTTCTGACTGCATTAAACCCTTTCCATTGTGCATTTCTCAGGCTTTATTGAATCCCAGCCAATTTCCTTCAGCTTTGTCTCATTTCCCTTCAAAGTCGGCTTTTCTCAGCTCCAAGATATTTGTGTTGCTGCCCTTTCTGCAGACCCTCATCTGCATTTCAAACCTGGTGAGAGATTACCATCCCTGTATCTTAGGTATCTCTGTAGTCATTTAGTACACCTGGCTCATATCCAGCCCTTGGATGCAGAATTGTCTCTGATCTGGCTGACAGTGTAAAGCAGCTGCTCTCCTGTACTATCCCCAGGAGCACAGTCCCTTCCGTAAGTGTCCCGTTGTTTCCCAAATGAAGTAAAATCCCCCCTGGACCACACTGCTTGCCCTGTTGACAGACCTCCCAAGTCTTTTCCCCTTCCTTTTCTTTTCTTGCCCAACTATCAATCGTGTTGTTTGGTCCTTTCTTCAGATGCTGAAAATCTGTGCCCATATGCTAGCTGCAGCCGTGGGCAGCCACGTAAGTCACGTGGCGGTGTGTGCTTGCTGGTGGGGCAGTGCGTGCACGGAGGCAGGGCAGGTTCCAAATCTTTGTATAATCAGACAGTTGGATGCACTTCGGATGAATATTTAAGATCCCGACATGAGCACTGGGCTAATGAATTGCAGTTCTAGCATTCACTGCAGAAGTGTCACAAACATAATGGGGACAAAATTTGCTTAAAATCTGTTTTGAACATGTATGGCATTTTTCTCTTGGTTTACTCAGTTCTCTTTTTTTTCTGCATCTTATTTACTTTGGACTGTGAAAATACAGTAGTTATTTTCCCTTTTTGTGTTTTGAATAAATTTCATTTTACTATTCTGCAGACAGAATGATACCACAGACTCTTTTCTTTACTTTCTGGAGACATTTTATTATTAATGCTTTCTAAAACTTTGCTTTTTATTGGTTTTACTTCTACAAACGCTTGGACTTGAAGCCTACAGCCACTGTTCAAAAGTGGGGTAATAATTGTGACCAAGGTGCACGATGCAGAAATTAAGAGTGAGATTAGATGGGGAGAGTTTTCAGTATACTCGAAGTGCACAAATCCTGCAAAGCTCTTACGGTGCTGATCTCTTCCTGGATGTCTCTCTGGAAGGGTCTCTCTCTGCCTCCCTTGAAGCACCATTCCCGAGTTAGTCAGATCTGTGCCCCACATTCACGCTGTTTCAGATGGCAGCATCCCATCCCCCTGAAGTTGTCTTATAAAGCTATTCTCAATCTAGCAGCGTTAGCCCACGTGATGGGTGAATCCAGGTCAGAGAGCATGGTCCCTTCACATCTGCTCGATGCTTGCTGCTGACATTTTCATTCAGCCTGCCTGTACTGGGCAGCGATGGAGGTCTATAAAGGGGGGACAGAAGCATCTTTCTGCTGGGGGAGGACAATGGCAGGACCTCCCAGTAACTGCAGCTGTGTCGGGGCTCTGAATACAACGGGCCACTCTTGGCAGTGCTACTGAGGTCTGGCTCTTGGAAAGCAGCACTGTGATTCAGCTGTCACTCAGCTCCCAGCAAAGGGAGCTTTGAAAAGGCGCCTCCTCTGCTCTCCTGGAGTAGCAAATATTTCCTAGGCCTCTGCTGCTGAATGAGAGAGATTGCCATTGTCCTCCTTCCCCTCTCAGGCTTGCTGGGCTTGCTATAAATGGGCCTTTTGCAAGGGAACAATAAGCCCAGCGAAGGGTCCAGGTTGCACATGTCTGAGCAGTGAGAACACTCAAGCACTTTTTCATTGGCTCCTGTGATGTGAAAAGCTGTGCTGCCGACAGGGCAGGTTTATTTTCCAGCCACAGCTGTGGGTTTGTTTTCTCTCTCAGGTTGTGCTGTTCTGGGTGTACATCTGCATGTTTCAACTCATTTCCTAGAAAATATTTTCACCCCAAGATTTCCTTTGGCCTCAGAAATCTGTTTCCTTTTGCAGCTCGAGCTCTGTGATGTGTTTGCAGTGAAACCCACAAGCCAGGTGGGACCAGCCTGCTTTCACATTTCTCTGCTGTGATAAACTTTGGCTTAGGTTTGACAGAATATCCCCAAACTTGTATTGCCGTGTGGTTTTGCCACAAAACCACATGCACCTCTCTGATTCAAACCTGGCTGAAAAGCCATGGCTTGGGCTGAGGTTCACAATCAACTTTGGGGTTATCTCAGCTAGAAGAAGATGTTCCTCAGTAATCTGTATGCAGACAAAAGGTACAATTTTCTGCCTGGGCCACTAGGGACCACGGAACATTTTCTGCTTTTCCTCTGACCTTCTTGTGACACTTTCAGTGCCACAGAATTACATGCTGCTTCTTGAATACGACTGATACCATTCCTGCCCTCTTCCCTCCCCACCTGAAATAATGGCTTTGTGAGTACAGCATTGATTTGCAGGCATGAGTAGGTATACTGAAGCTTTTATTCACTGGGAAGAAGGACGAGGTCCTACCAAGGCAGAAGTGCGTTTGGTATCCCATTGGAAAAAGTATGCTGTATGGTGGAGTACAGTAAAGACTCTTATCACAGAGAGACAAATACGAACATGTCATGTTACAATCTTCTCATCTGAAAACCAGACATACGGCCATAATGATCTTTGGGTCACTTCGAAAAACGTCTTTTAGTTTTTAAACCCCACCCAGATCCCAAATATAGAGTAATGTATCCACCTCCACCACCTGCAATATTCACTTTTTAGGGGGTCTTACAGCAATGACCTGTCTAAAAGTGACGTAAGACAAAGGAACAGCATCCTCACAGTATTCTTACTCCCCTAGAGTGCGGCCGACATGATTTGCTTCGTTTCCCGACATTGCACGTACAGATGCCTGAAAGAATAGAAAACTTTCTAGTATATATAATCTCAGCTCACATACACCTACAAATCAATGTCAGCTTTTATTTAAAAATACTATCACAAAAATTAACTCTTTGTTCTTGTCAGATATTCAATGGTCTGATTTTCCTCCTGTGCTAGTCTTCCTCTAGTGCAATTTGCACTGGTGCCTTTCGTGATTTAGGCCTGTCTGAGTGAAAGGAGAATCGATGCTTCCTTTGCAAAGTGACTCAGACTGCAGCCTGGCCACACTAGCCCATCATCAAGAAGTCCGCAAAATTGTGACCGCACCCTGGCCGCAAGTCCAGGAGTTTTGCTCTGTGGCTTGTCCTCCAAACGCCGATGAGGAAAATCTCTTTGGAAGTTTCTGCCTTGCTCATCCCATTTACTGAAACTAAATTTCAAGAAGCTAATCGGGCAGAGAGTGCAAAGGATGAAATGTTAGAAATCAAATTAATGAAGCTGAATCACCAATTTGTGACCTAGAAGACTATTAGGAGTGATCAGAATTAATTAACTCTCCTTTGCAATGCTTCAGAGGAAGTTGGCAAGCTAGGCATGGAGACACAAAGGACATCAATGGGATCTGACTACCTGGACCGTGTGAAGCAAGGCAGCAAGGCTGTGCTCTGGCCCGAGCCTGGGCTCCAGGGGCTACTCGTGGAGCACAATTAGCAGAGGCAGAAGGGAGAGTTGCCATGCTCCCTTCTGTGGCTTGCTCTTTCATGCTTATTCAGGAAGATGTGGATGAAGCTGTGAACACGCTGCCTGTGAGGAAGTGGCAGTCCTGTTACCTGTGATGGCAGCGTAGGGGAGTGTAAGGGACTGAGTTATTGGTGGGATTTTGAATTTTCTCGTGGAACAATACTGACAATTCACAGGGAAGGTCTCATCACAGCTCCTCTTCTATGAATTTGTTTCTTTGACTCAAGCTCCGTTTGTGTTACTCTGCTTGCTCCAACTTCTAGTGAGCAGTATATTGAATTCAAAATATCTCACAGCAGTACGGATGTTCAAGAAGGGACACAGGAGCCCCTGCTCCTCCTCTGCACTTGCTTTTCTGACTTGCAGTGGCATAATGACGTACAGGAGCTTTGTGTCAGGATGGCCCTAGCAGCAGGCCCAGGAAGGCCCCCCTGCCTGGCCGAGAGGCGGGGATCTGTCCGTATAACAAAGTGATCAATAGCTTGATTTGGGGTTGTTAACTGGCATGTGGCACTCCAAAGTGCCCTTCCCAGCTGATGAAGATAAAGCAGGAAGCTGTGCAGCTCCTACTGTCCACAGGACATGCATCTCTCCAGGGACGCCACGCTGAGATGTTCCCTTGGAGCGGTGTGTGGGAGAGGCTGCAGGACTGGGCCCTGCTGCTCTGTGCTGCACTGTGGGCTCGCTTCTTTATGTTAGGTGTTAGCATCAGCCACGGACGAAGGCAGGTTTGAGGCGTCCAACTGAAAGAGGCACTCGCAGTAGGGACCACCTCATTCTACATCTCAAAAGCCTGGCAGCAGTCGCCAGAGGCAGAGAAACCACGACACAGTACCTTGCTGATATTTTGCTGATTTAATCAAAACCAGGGCTGAGTCCTAACACTTCCAGGGAAAGATGATACACGTATCAAACTGTAGCTTCTTTTCTTTCAAAGGTCAGAGTTTTGGACAGCTCTGGCTGATAGTTGCCAAAATAAATCGCTCATTTGGGATACTCAGTGATACGAAGTCAACTTACCGATCGATTTGAACTGAACGTGAAAGGCAATACCTACTTCTAGTAATTCTTGAGAATTTTGAAGAAAATTAGTATTTTCTTCACCATTGTTTTTGGGGAAAATATGAAGAAAGAAGATATCTAATCATAATTATTTTCACTAACCAGAACTGCAGTGTTTCTTCCTGAGTTGATAAACTCTTTTTATACACTAAGCAGCCCATGGGAGGAAGAAAGGGGAGGGAAAGCTTGGTGAAGAGATGGCTTCAGTTTCTTGAATAATGCATTGTTTAGTAAATTGACTGTCAGGAAATAGTCCGCTGTATATGATCAACATTGACATTGCTAGCTGGACAACTTACAAAGAAGCATTTTGGAATTAATTTGATGATTATGAAAATGTCTTGGATCCTTTGCTGAAGGCTAAATAAACACAATTAAAATATTCTTAGTTTTCAATGTGCTTTGTTCAGTTCATTAAGTGTAACTAGAGCTTCCAGTTATCTGCATTTAGCTTTTCAAAAAATTGGAGGGTATTTTTAGAGCAATGTAAAGCTTATTGCTAATTACACCTGGGGGGAAATCTCATTAGATATTCATTTGCTTTCAGAGTTTAAAACAATTCTAATGAGCTGCATTAGTTGTGATAACACTGACTGACTCGCTCTTGCCTGCTCCCCCTGGCTTGTCTGAAACAAACAAAGCTTCTTTGGAGCCTGTAACTCAGCAAACGTGACCTTGGCTATCTTTGGGGTGGAGGGGGAGGAAGAGCGTCGCCAGAGGACAAGGAGAGAGTTTGCTGCAGTAAGGGCTTCGAGCTGGAAGTGGCAGACGACCCTGCAGCCAGGACGCTGGACCAGATGAGACGCGTTGTCCCGTCCCTGGCTGCACCACTGGCTGCCAGCGCAGCGCCGGGCAGTGCCAGGCAGTGCCAGTCTGCCTTTCCTGCCACTCCTGCTGAACTAATGTCTTACGGTCCTGGCAAGGCCATAAGAGGCAGCCAAGCAAGCACCTGTGAGAGGCCTGACCCACTTTCTTCCCATACAGAACAGACCTTCCCATAGGCCATGCCTGGCCAGGTGGGTGCAGCTGGGGCTGGGGAGCCCTTGTCCTTGGAGGAATTCAGGAAAACCAAGAGGAGCAGCTCCCTCGTGACATAGCTGCTGCTCGCAGTAGCCTGCAGTGTAGAGCTTTGTCAGCTGGTAGGTCTGCCTGGGACACTGCCATGAACAGCTACCAGCTTGGTTCTCAGTCCTCTGCTCCACTGGCTGCCAGAAGAATTGCTGTTTTACCGCTATTTATCCAGGAGATTGGAAGGGTTTCTGGTGAGGAACTGCCACTGCCTTGGGTGACCTAAAACTGGGACAATGAAACAGCTCAAGCTGAAGTGAAGAGTTGGCTTACCTTACCTAGTGCGAAGACCACTGAAACAACTGAAGTAGGGCAGATAGAGCAGAATAATTTTTACTTCTCCCTACATCGGTACATTTTGGATGAACTGGGCAGCCTGTGAGGAATTTGGTATTGGCACTGGACACATAAATTATTTAGGGCTGATCTTTTTATCTCTCCCCACTAAGCCCCAACAATGACGCAAAACCTAGAATGTCTTCTGCCCAAAGTAAGTTTTGCTCTTGCTCCTTTCTGTTTTACAGAGATAGCACCTTTGTCCAGGGCAACGTGAATATACAGAGGATAAAAATTACACACAACGCCCTGTAACTAGCCCATGCAATCATTTGAATGTGTTTAAGTCAGCTCTTTCTAATCATGCAAAACAACATAGTGGCCTGGGAAAATACCTGTTTATGTGGCTATGTAAGCAACATAGGATATTCATCTCCTCATCTGGCTTGCAAGGAAGGAAGCTGCTTGTGCACACACATATCTCTATAAATGGCATAGCAGAAAGGTGACTGTGAGCCGAGACACTCCTCTGGAGACCAAGGAAACTCAATGTGGATGTAAAGTGGCACATTGAGACAGGTTTACTGCTGCTTCTAGGCAGAGGCTATGAATCGAGAGGCAAGATAATGGTGTAGGAGTGATCACACAGAGAGCAGGATATATAGGATTCTTTGGTAATTGGGGACATTTTGGCATTGGAGCTGAGCAGGGTGAGAACAAGCTGGCAGAGTCTGCATGTCAGCAGGAGGAAAAGGGCTGGCTGCAAAGATGGAAGCTAATTTTGTTTTAATCTATTGGTTGTGGAGTAGAGAAGAGGCAAGTAGAAATATCAGGCTTGGCTACTGGCAGAGAGAATACACCTGAGTCAGAGAGGAGCCGCCTGGACCAAAGTTGTAAGTAGAAAGGTGGAAACCAGACTTTATTCCTCAAAGGAAAAGAGAGCACAGAAAACGAAGCTTTCAGGGAGCTGGAGGGTGTGAAGTGGATGGTTGGTACCAAACCCCCTACTCTATGGCTCTCTTATTAAAGAGGTTAAAGGAACTGTGGGTCTAAATTGGAAAGGTTTTCACAGGCACTTCACAGAGCTGAAGTGTTTTGCAGGAGATTCCTCAAAGGTGGAAGGCGGACAGCCTCCCACCATTATTTAAGGAACGACCCAGATGTGCACCAGGGTCTTGCAGGGAAGTTCGTTTCCCTTCAGGTGAAGACAAGTCTTAGAAAATGTTTTAATAGATGAAAGGTGGCCTGTTGAGAAACGCACAGCTTGACCAAAGATAGCCAGTGTGGTTTCCGGAAAGGACCTTTTCTGCCTCGCTAACTTTTGGAAATTTCTTTTTTTAGAACATACACTCCTGTCGGCATAGACAAGAGGCTAAGCAGCAGTCAGGAGAGGCTTGGATCTTCAGACAGTGTTTGACAGGGTCCCACGTTGGAGGTTAATGTCTAAAGGTGGGGAGTTGGAAAGGGGAAGAATTGGCTCACTGATTGAAAATTGGCCAGAGGACGGGAGCAGAGTGGGGAAAGCAGGCATAAATAGAAGCCTTTCAAGATGAAAGACAAGTTAATAAAGGAGCATGTACTGTAGGAGACTGCACTGGCGGATCCTGGTCTTTCTGATAGTTACAGTGTATGAAAGACTTGGCTGAGGACATAGAAAGCAAGATTTCCTAGTTTGCAGATCACATCAGGTTTGGGAGAAGTGGCGAATAATGAAGAATTCCAATACAGGCAAATTGGAGACCACTTCTAGACTTTGATAGGATGGCAAACACAGACCCAGGCAGAGCAATACATTTTATGGCAACATATTTGGTTACTGGTATCTAACTTTTCAAACAGTCTGGGATGGTCATTGGTTTTAATACATCCCAGTAGGCTTTATTTCTTGCCAAACTGCTGGAAGAGCCTCATAGAGAGTATGCTTAAGTCAATTGTAAATATTATTTTCTCTTTTGGTTGGGGGTAGAACAACTAGACCTGTTTCAAAGGGCAAAAGCATCTGAATGGGAAAGGGCAGAAAGTAGGAACAAATGAACTGGTTTAGAAGAAACATTCAGGGAGCTGTTCCTTTCAGATTCAGTGCAAAGTTCAGAATAGCTCAGCTGTCTTGGAGAACAAACCAAACCCACCAAACCCACATATGTAGTAAACCCCACCGGCCTCAAAATTGAAGCGGCATCTTTTCCGTATGTCCTGTTCCTCCAGTGGTGAACAACATTAGCCAAGATGAAACCTTTTAGGAGTAAGATGATTATTTCTCACTCTCACTGCACAGCTGGGAAGGTAATTCACGTGGCTATACATAACCTAAGGGAGCGTGGTTGACTGTGAGGGAGCAGATCTGTCAACTGTTCTATCATAGCTCTCTTGACTTCAAAGGATCGATGACATTTTCCACTGTCTCGGGATGAATACTGTGGTGGTGGAAGGAAGAGGTATCTGTGCTAGTGCTTAAGCTGATATTTCTCTAAGTCAGCTTCAGGTGTTTGGAATGAACCATCAAAAGAAGGGGAGTCTTGGAAACAAAGTACTGTGGTGAAAGGCAGCCGTATTCAGACGGGCTGAATGTCACTTCGGTGCTTCCGCCTGGAAAGCATGATTCCCAAGCCTGAGCTGGGTCCTCTTTGGAGATCTGCTGGCATCAACTAGATAAAAGCACTTAGCTTGTGGAATGGGATGGAGTTTAACTGTCTGAATGTGGTACAGAGGCTGTCCTCGAGATACTTCTGAGCTTCTCCCAAAATGTCTGTCTGTTTTGAAAGTTAAACCTCCAAGTGTTTTACTTCAATAGTGAAAATGCCCTCACTGGGGATTTTCCCCAGACCTATTCCTCAGTGATTTATTTCTTGTCCTCCAACTAGGCTTGTGTAAATTCCTTAGGTTATTTTTTGGGTACTAATTAACTGTGCAGTAGAAATTATATTATACTACTGGTAATGAGCAAAATCTCAGACACACTTATACACCAACTAAACCTTGGCAAATTGTAATTAGCTCAGTATTTGATACTTTCTTATTCTGCATTTCATTTTTTTTCCTGAAGAAAAAAAAAAAGCCCTACATAATGAGCTCTTTGAACCTAAATCAAACAACATTTTCAGTGGGGATAGGTAATGAAATGTTAGTCAAACCCATTGCAATGGGCAGATCAATCACTGCCTTGTAAGATCTTAAAAGGAACCCTGAGATAATGGTAGCAGAATGGCTCTCGCTGCAAATCTTCCAGGCCAAGCCTTTATGGGTTGCACAGGTATGTAGTGGAGAGCTCTTTCTTTCAATCCCAGCACACTCGGAAAAACAAGTTGCCACTATGCTGAAAGCAATGGGATTGAGACAAGAAAAGCTGCTTTCACTTTTGGATCAAGCCAGCAAATTCTCTGTGCCAAGAGGGAACCTGGAATGAGTATTAAGTCTTGCAGGAATGCTGGGGGAACTGAATATGTGTGCTTGGCCTCATGGCAACAACAAGGGAGCGTATAAAGCAAACAGTTGTGAGCTACTGAGCTCAGTTGTTCACCAGGGAGACGGACGGTTTGCTGGAGCTCTAGTTTCCATATCAGCATCATACAACAGCCTCATCTATTAGTACAGTGTACTCTCATGCCTGCGATGCTGCTGCGGCACTGTATCACTTTCCAAGACACTAACTTTTTCGTTTCTCAGCAATAAGGCTTTTTGGAAAACAAAATATTGGTCCCCCAAGAAATTGAGATATTTCAGAATTTGTTTGGGGTTTTTTTTGTCCTGAATTGTGAAAAAAATCAAAATGTTGAAATGCTACTTTGGACAAAACATCTGAAATACTTCAGCTGGGAAAAAACCTGCAAAATAGCATTATCAAAACATTGCCTTTCTCTAATACTGAAACATTTCTGTGCAATAATTTCAAAGTGTCAAGGATGATATATAACAATAAAGTATATAGGAATATAGACTTCAGAATGTAGGAACAAATTGTTCAGAAATATTCCTATTTCAAGCTTTGTTGAACTGCCCATGTTCCCAGGGAGCACTTCTGTTCTTGATGAAACAGCATTTTCTGATTTTTGACATTCGGTCAAAAGCCTTCTGAGCATCTCTGCTCAGTGAGAGTGGCTGCAGCGAGGATGGGCACAGCTCTTGTCACCCAATTTATTTAATGTTTGTTTTTGCTTCAGCTGTAATCCTGGAAGTCTCTTACACTTGCTCTACCTTTAGCATTATCTCTCTCTGTGTTAGTACTGCATGATTTGGAAACGAAATCCAGGCTGTGATCTTCTGTCATGCATGTTGGAGGACTTGCTTTCAGATTAGACAATAGCACTAATGGGATCAATAGCTATTTCAGCCAGTGCACTGATTCTCTTTACTGACAGGCACTTCTCACATGTCAATGTGCTACTTCATCTCCTCTAGGTCCACCAGGACACTTTATCTACCTATCTATCGATCTATTGATCTATCTATCTATCTATCTTTTTTGAAAACCTGTTCTGTTTTGAGTCTTGAGAGACAAATCTGATCAAGTGTCATCAGTTGCTCAGCCATCAGCAGATTTACCCAGCCAGTGTCCCTCCTGGACACATATCTACCACAACAAACTCCTCAACCTGCAGGCAATGGTGATAGAGATTGCACATCACCCAAAGCGGCAAGTGCAGAGCAAGACTTGTGTGGTGTGTTCTTTTAAAAATCTTTCTAGCAAACTCTTTCGCTTCCCAACAAGCATGTCATCATGGTCCGAGGCTGTGCTGGACGTGCTCTTCAGCTAGGGATTTATGTACATGCTTGGCGGACGACCTCTTCCATTCTATTCAAACTCTGATAGGATTTGCATGGGAAAAGCTACGATGAAACTTTCACATACAATGGGAGGAGAATCGTCCTGACAGATGCACAAGCTCTTAGGAATGCCCCAAAATTTCCCTGGGCAGGGCCTCTGGAACAGGGAAGGGAAGGTGCTCCAGCCAGCTGTGCCAGCTGGCAGCATTGGCTCCACACGGCCTCTGACAGGACTGCAGAGCATTCGTGCCTGAAGAGCACACAACCTGGGTAACGCCATTAATCACCTGTTAGCTGCCTGATGAGCCTGTGCTTTGAATTACTTGAAATACATAAATGTGCTGCTGGTAATTTGCTTTTGCTGAGCATTTCCCTAGGGTTCAGATCATTGCTGCTGAAGGTACCTGTTCCCGGAGGATGAAAGGAGGAGCACCACCCCAAAGCATCCTCTAAGGAGGTGTTATAACTCTGCTCTACCTCCTTTCTTGGTCAGGGATCCTGGTGCAGGTTAATCCTTGAGCTGGGCAGCTTCACCCTTTGTGTTTTATTGCCTGGTATGCGTTTTGCAAGCCAAACTGATTAGTGCTCACCAAGGCAAGAGCCCAAGTTGCTTGGCCTCTGCAACAGGCCTTCCCTGACATTCAGACAGCCTCGGGGCCTTTACTATCTTTCTAAACACTTTCCTTCTCTCCTGTAGAGCTGCCTTATTACAGCAATAAAAATAACAAGGTCCCTGCAGACCTCTTTATAAAGAACAATTTAGAGCCAGGAGTAAGTGTGAGGATCGGGATGAAAATAGGCTATCACAGTGCTAATGTGATATACAGGTACGATTCGTGTATTATATTGGTGCAGGAAAGTTGTGTGTCTTGGGAAAGCAGGGACTCAGTGTGGGACTAGTTTAGGTGACTGTAGACGTACAGAAATGGTGGGTTTGATACCCGCTGTACAGGAAGGCTCTGTGACAGCCTAGAGTGACTGTGCCAGGTTTGAAATGGTTCTATTAAGTTTAGTGAATGCAAGCACCAACTATCAAATAAATCTATCCATGGACAATCTTAATGTTCAGATATGTTAGATTGGAACAATGAATACAAAATTACACTCCAGATCCCATGCTATCCACTCACTTCTGCAGGCATTTTAAAGTCCTTCTCGTGGCCTCCATCTGTAGCAGCTGGGCTAAAGAGAGACACAGGAAACAAAGGCAAAAAGGTAAAACCACTCCAGGTCCCACCTCCAACCTCAAATTTTGCTGCGTGTCTGCCCCTCTGATCTGTGGCACTTCAGGTGTCTGAGGAGACCACAGGCACAAAGCAATGGCAAATTAGTTACTGAGCTTGCCCAAGGGTAGGAAGAGGGTTAAATGGCTTGCAGGGGTGGTAAGAAAAGGTAATCGAAGCTTTTGCTGGTGGTTTGGGGAAAGAGGAAAGCAGAATGGAGTGGTGTCCCCCATGGAAGAAGTATTTGTGAACTGAGGACCTGCTGGTGGTGGAACTGCTATTTTCTTCCAAAGGTCAAAAATCCCAACTGGAATGTGCGGCAAAAGAATCTGCTCAGCTGCAGCAGGGGCAAGGCCAGCCACACCATGGAGAGGGAAGGCAAGCAAACTGCAGAAAAGGAAAGGATTTTTTTCCCCATCTCCTGCTTCAGTTCAAATGGAGGGTAAATAGGAAACAGGCTAGGATTCCTAAGGAGGTTTTCAGGCACGTACATTGCATGCACTTCTATCGGGAGGGGAGCATTTTGAAGGATGGCTTGCGTTACTGGCACATGCACAACATTAATTTATTAACTTTATTTTTTTTTCAAAACAAACTGTATGCATTGGGAGCCATATGAAAGCGCAGCAGCTCCTGACATCAGTGAGGTGGAGCAGATAGAATTACAAAGGTTTATTAATAAAAGGTTGAGGTATTAATCACAGACACATGTTTTTCCTCTCCTGCTCTACACACAATTCTTTTCTGCTTTTGGTTTGGTTTGTTTTTTTGTTTTTTTTTTTTTTGGGGTTTTTTTGTTTTTTTTTTTTTTTTTTTTTTTTTTTTTTCAGAGGAAGTCAGGTGTTCCTCTGGTTACACAGAAATTTTGAGTACCTGCTGCAGTGCAGTTTTATTTTCTGACCCTTTCTTCCAGGGTGGTTGCCTTCTAATATCTCTCAGTCTGAAAGGCTCATGCTCTGCCTGAGAGCTGGAGCAGTAAGTGCACCAAGCATGGGAGCCCTGACAAGGGGGCTCTTCTACTGACTTCCACTGAGGTGTGCTAGATTCCAGTATTTGCTCTGTGCAACCCAGGAGAGCAAGGCTCTGCTGTTGCAGGATCGCTGGCTGCCCAGCAGTGTTATTTCCTGTGTGACGTCTGCCCTGCTGGTACTCTTAAATAGAGCAAGATGAAGATCCTAGAAAACCCAGAATGTCTTTACTTGGAAACCTCATTAAATAGAAATGAAATTGCTTCTGCTCTAACCACACTTTGTGATAACTGTAGCAGGTTGGACCGTTCACTTCCTGTAGCTATACCGCTCTTAGGAGCTTGGCTTAGCTGAAAGGTTTGTAGTGCTGCATCTCTAGTTGTGAGAGCGCACCAAGAACCATTAACAGTTCTCTGTCCCATATCTTTTATATCCAGGTGGTTCAGAGCAAATTCTAGTGTTGTAGCTGCATGAACATAGGAGAGGGATGAATGCACATTGCTTTAATTTTTAAAGTGTAATGAGAAAACACAACCCAGACCAAGGAATTAGAAGATGAAGCTGGACTTTTCAAGCGGGGCTGTAACTCCTAGTGATCACAGCAGTAACTCTTTCCCCAGCACAACAACAGCCATGGTCTCAAACAGGCCCTGAAGGTATTGCAGAACTTTATATTAAATAGATTGATTGCACAACTTTATATTAAAAAGATTGATGTGTAAAAGCTTATTTGTCGCTCACTATAGCTGAGGGAGAAAAATCGGTTTACATAGAGGAGGTGCAGTTTACCAGTCTGGTGGGATTCACAGAGCCACTGTGCTGCTCACCTGGCAAGCATTTGTCCTGGAGGCTGTTGTGGGGATGGAGGAGGGAACGGGAGGGAAGTGAAATGGTGCAGCAGGACAAGGATATGTCTTCTAAGGGTCTGATATGGTTCTATCATATGGTTATAAGGACACAGAGGTTAAGAGGGTAGAGGATAGATAGAGGAATCTTATAGAGGATATAAGGTCATAAGGATATGATTCTAAGGATAAGACCTTCAGCTATGGGTGTTCACAATGGTGAAAAAGCAGAAGAAATGCTAACCTGTTTCATGGCTTTTTTGATGTCTAACTTAGCTGTCATTTCCGATAACAGCTTTTAGATAGCTATTTTAGAACAGAAGGTATGTTATTTGCACTGTCCTGCCTGTGCTCTGACTGCAAAGTTCCTGGAGACACCTCCAGCTCAACAGCTTGCTCAGACCATCCTGTCTGAAAAAGCAGAGGCCCCCGTCTCACCCAGTGACGCCCAGCCCCAGCCTCAGAAGTTACAGCTGAGTTAGAACTCTTCTTTCAGCAGCAGACTTCCCTGTCTCAGAGACCTCCTGCTTAGAAGTGCCCCAAAAGGCTGAACTTCAACCGGATGGTCAGAAGGACATGTTAATTGAAGTGCTTTGCTGTGTGTGCTGGGGGAACGGCTCCGCTGGTGCTGAGCTCAGCTGTGGCAACAGGCTCTGCCCTACCGACTGCACCTCTGCCGCATCAGCGCAGGGCACAGGGAAAGCAGGGTGGTCAGAGCTGTTGACAGTCCGTGTTCTCCTGGTCAGCTGAACACAGGGGGAAGAGTCCTGATTTTGTCTGGCTCTGTACTACTCCATTTCATCCTCTTGTTTTTGTCCTGGCTCATTCCTTGGCTCCCCTAAGATGTAACTTGGCAGGAGCACAATGCCCAGTGCACACACTTGGCGCCCAGCTCTCGCTCTGTGGCTTGAGTGTTGCTAAATGAATGATGCAACTGACTTCTGAATCCAGGTCTCTCTTGCGTGTTAAGTTACTGCTGCCTCCTCAATATGTTTTTCTGTAATACAGGCAAGTCCCTGTAGTCTTCCTTTCTGCTTCAGCGAGGATTATCTGCCCCATATAAAAAGCCCACCAGAGCTGTCCAACATTTGGGCTGGTCCCAAAGAAACTTAAGGATCCACAGGGAAATGTTTAAAAAATATAAAACAATGTCTTTCTGTGCTATCCTCCACAAAGCTTCCTCCTGCTGACCAGCTGACATGTGCCAATGGCAGTCACTGTACAACCCCCCCACCCTTCCGATCCCTCCTCAACCCAACATGTAACATGCTAGGATGTGTCCAGCAACACCTCATTTTTCGATTGCTCTGGGCGACTGTCGAGCTTTGCTCCATGCCTGCCCTGGGAAGAGGGGCGGACGGCTGTGAGCTCTGCTGGCAGTCTCCTCCTCAAGTCGTACGAGGCTTACGAGCATGAGATTGCTATAATATTGAGCAAGGTTTTCCAACACATGCTTTTCTCTGGCAAATCGCCACCCACAGCGCAGTGTGCCAACATAACACTTTGACTTAAAGAGGGAAAACTGCCAGATAAATGTTTTAGTTGCAGGCCTGTTTCATTGTTGAATTCTAAAATCTTGGCGAAAGCCTTTGCCAGTGGATGGGGAAGCAGCCTTGCTGTTGACGCTGGTGAATAGGGACTAAAGCTAATGTGTTCAGGAATGACATTTGGTGGACATCACCCGCCAGCTAATTACGTTACGTTCCTTGCTTTCTGCACCAAAGGCATGCAGAGCAGATCAATGACAATGGACTGGGGGACCCTTTAATTGTCTAGTGGTTGGCAAGCAGTAGGATTTCCTGTGATTTTGAGGAATATATCAGTGATTTTGGGACACTTTCTGAGCCTGCAGCCTGCTTGCTCTTTGAGATGTTGGCCTTTCATGGTTATGGGGATAAGTCCCTGGCACCAAGCAGCATTTCAATAAGTCAGAACAGTACCAGACTCAAGGAAAATTTACACTGCATTTGGATCCCTGGAATAAGGGTGGAACACAGCTCTGCTCCCTGCCACCCCTGGAATTCATCCTTTGGGGTATTGCCATTTCTGTGCTCCGTTAGCCACTTGCAACCTCTCCAGCTCCCCTGAACACACAGTGAAAATTGTGTGTGTGCTCAATCCAGGCATAATGTCATCCAGCAGATCCTCCCAAAACAACAGGGATTAACGCCCCTTTGCTTCTGTCGGCCTGGATCTACTAGTGCAGAGGTGTCAGAAGGACATTCTGAGCTCTTATGCCCCAGACCCAGAGAACCAGAGGATTAGCAAAATGTCAAAGAGTTAGGCAATAAGAAGGAAAAGGCTGAACTTCCCTGTCAAAGCACCACTTGCAATAGAAAAAAACCAGATACCATAATTGTTGATTTTCTAAAGAAACCCGTGTTTGCATGCCCTATATCTTCCGGGGTAGCCACCTACACAGCTTTTCTTCATCAGGGATCATTTATTTTGTTCGCAGATCATTGTCTACACTAATTGTCTTAAACAAGACTAACTTCCTTTCTCTTTATTCCCTAGTGGTCTTGATAGGTTTTAATTACCTTTAGGTGGTTCCCTGTATAATTGCACATCAAGTTCATTAATGATCACAATATGTTCACCTAATAGGTTTCCATTAAAATCCAATGGGTTTCCATCAACGTGAGTTATGGGAACTGACAGAAAACTCACTAAAATCCCAGTATCTTTAGTTACAGTGAATTAAACATTGTGTCTATTAGGAAAGATAAAAAACAAATGCCAAGATGAAAAAAATCATTGCACAGATCAATAAATTTATATCTACAGAGCTCTGCAGAAACTAGGAAAAGGCCCTCACTTCTCTGAGCCAAGTTAAACAATGAACTTTCATCACCTTGACCTGATGGAGTGAATTCTGCGACCGAGAGCATATAATTAAAGTTCATCAGACAAATCAGCAGAAAACAAAAAGCTAACTTCATTCCAGTGCACTGAAGTTTTGGAGGAACAGAGAAGTCTGAATACCATGCTGGTCCCACTTCAGTTCTTGTCACAGCACCCTAAGGTTGAAGATGGTATTAAACTCCGTCGGCTTAACAGCAGCACTGGCTGCTGTTCTGTCTGTTACACCCTGCAGTCTGGGTGTAAAAGGAATCTAATCAGAGCAATCCCTCAGCTCTTCTCAGGTGCAAACCACGGTGCCAGACCCTGACCCATCCCATCACTTTGTCTTATGGCAGGACACAAGAAAGAACAGCTCAAGCAGTTCTCCTAAATCTTGCATTCCCTCTTAATGACTGTCCTGGCAAATTATCTTTTACTCGCTTCCAAAACAGGCAACACTCAGTCTTTCTTTCTCAAGTCTTTCCTCCAGGCTCTTTCCTGAAGTTCCCACTTTGTCCTGGGGCACCTGATGTCTAGGGATCCAGCACCTCTGGCTGCAGGTTTGGCACCACATGCCTTTTCCATGTGCCTCATTTCATAGCTTGTTATATGACATGCACATGTGTTTTATAGCAGCTATGAACTGTTCAGTACAAATCCACACAGCATGCTTGCTGAGGAGCAAAGGAGAGAGCACAGGGCTGGGTTTTCAGGGGGTCATGCCTGGACTCTGCTGGGGAGGCTGGGGTGATGTGTGAGTGCAGGCAGCAGGTGTGAGAGGTCGAAGGGCAAGGCCAGAGTGGAGCCGTTCCTGGCCTTTCTTCTGTCTCTGCACTCTCCACTACGAGCAGATCATCTTTTGCTCCATCCCCTCCCACTTTCCCATCTTTCACTCCCAACTGCAAAAACCTCCTGAGGTCCTGTAGCAAACTGGAGAGAGCTGGTTTTTTGCTCTGCTCTCTTGACCCTTGATCTCTTCTGTGACTGGCAGCCCAGGAAAGAAGAGGTCATTCTTACATTTTCAGTGCTAAGATAAGCCCAAGTTAAGTAGGAGTGTCTCGAGGCTGTGAGGTGATGTCAGCGCTGGGGCTGTTTGTACCCTCTCTTTCCATCTGCATCTTGTAGGGGAAGAGCATCTTCAAGCTGACAAAGTGCCCAGGACAAACCTTTCCATCTGTACCTGAGCTGCCCCTGCAGTGTTGAGCCCCATTGCGTGGTTCTGCTGCTATGTCCTGGCTTCTGCTACAACAAGCAGGACTTCAGAGAAAAAATCAAACTGCTCTAAATTCCAGTAAGCGAATCTGTGACTCTTCATGGCAACTCCACATTATTCCCAGGTTGTTTGCTATTTTCTCTGTTCTTCCTTCCCTGCTGCCTTCATTATCACGCTGAATATCACCAGGGCAGCATGACAAGAATCTAGAGAGACACATTATTAGGACAGCCTTGTTCATACCTCTGAACTGTAGCGTTTGTTAACATTTCTGAGCTTGAAAGGGTGGGGGGGATGGCAAAATCTGCTTTTCCAAATTAGAAAGATGTATTTTAACAGTGTGTCTGAGTGAGATATGTACTTCACAGTTGCTAATAGTGACCATTCAGGGACCTCCCTATTGCTCTGCCGCACAGCAAACCCCTTGGAGTGGCACAGTCTCAGCATGGGGTCGTGCAGATCCTGCCCCTCCAGGCGCACTGGACATGGGATCCAGAGTGTAATCCTTGCCTACTCTTTGCACTGTAGGTCCCATTACATGCCCCATTAAGCAGCTCCAACCCTATACAGTGGAGTTACAGTGCATTATAAAGCTCTATATTATAAGAGGCAGTACGATGACTTGCAGACAGCATTTCAGCAGCAGTAAGCAATGGGCTTCTTAAAAGAAGGGGGAAACTTAGTCCGCAGCAGACCCTGCTCCACGCCTGCAGCTGAGCCACGTTCGCAGAGCGTTGGCAGTACGGTAACAGGAGTGGCTGGAACTTCAGGCAGAGGTGTTCAAGGCTGGGATCTGGACCCTTTAATGGGATCTTATGTGTGCTTCCAAAGGCCTAATTTTCCAGTGAGTTCAGCTTTCATTTTGTTCCGCAGGTGTTGTCTGCCTTTTAATGTTAGTTTGCAAGAAGGCTGCCCATGAATGCAGAGTAAAGTACATGTTCCTGTGTGTGGATAGGTCTGGTCTAGGATCAGACTGTCTTACTCTGGTCCTGGAGTAAGATTGTCTGCATTGCCTTGTGTGAAACAGAGCTTAGAAGAGGAAATCGGGGCATTACTTTTCCTCTTTTAATTCCCTTGTGCATCTAAGTTAAGAGTGCAGAACTGCACGACACAGAGCTTTACTTTCCTGTTTCAGCCAAGTGCCAGGCAGCCTTTCAGGGGTTCCCACTAACCAGCAGGAGACAGAAGGTGAACGGAACTGGCTTCCTGCCACAGCAAAGGTTTTGTGCCTGTTTCAGGCAGCTTCCTAAAGTTCCCTTAGTGCCAAGAGGGGAACCAGAGGAAGTTCCTACAGACAGAAACGTGTTATTACCATTTCCTGTTATGAACACCCACCAAAGCATGAAATCTTAGTGGTTTCATTTGTTTATCTCAAGGTGAACTAAAACTTAAAAGTTTTTTTCATAAGTAATTAAATTACGAATTTTCTCTGTGGTTGCTGGAGGTAATTTAGCATTTTAATTAGCCCTAAGCTACAAACACATGCCTGACCTGAGAAAGAAACAAAAAATTGTATTCTGGTCTCTGGCACTTACAAGTAAATAAAATAGTCCTCTCCTCCACTTGCCACTAACTAAAAGATGTCAGCCTCAGAGACTAATTCTTCCTAGACAGGAGACCATATCTGTGCATAAAGAAGAGAGAGCTATTGCTGGAAGTGCACCAGGTCTCCGTTCAGTGCTGGCCTTACCTGGCTGTTACGCTCAGTTGCAAGTAAATAAGCGTCTGCAAGAGAAGGCAGCGAGTGGAGGACATTGAGGATAACCTGAGATTTGCAGAGAGCTGTCTTCTTCCCTCCTTGTTCCTTCTTTCCCCATGCCCTTCTCTCATTCTCTGGCTGCAGATGTTTCAAAGCCATCCTGATTGCACTGTTGTCCAGTTGGTCACATTTTTGTTGAGTGGCCCTTTTTTCTTTCCAGGAACACATGTGCTTTGCTTTCTCTCCAACTCTGTCACTTTTTATTAACTCAAACAGAATTTAGGGAAGCAAACACCTCTTTGAAAATACTTCCAGTAACTTGATATGATACTGTCTGAGAAATGCTGAAACCATTCCAGGGCTCCAAGAGAGCAGACTGTGGTGGTGTCAGGGAGAGTTTTACAGAACATGCAGCTGGGTCCACAGCTCCTGTTACAGCCTGTCAAGGCTGGTCTGTTCCAGCCCCACTCTGCTCGTTACCGCTGACGGACCGTTTGGGCGTTTGAACAGGAATATGAAGTGAAGTGGCTGGTGCTGTGTTTCAGGGGTTGGGACAAGGCGTGCTCATCACGCAGTTGCTTGCCCAGCCTGGCTTCCTGATAATCCCTATCCCATTTGAGCAATCTCATCTCAACTTGCCTGCAGTATTTTATATATTTGAAGCACTAGTACGGGCCAGACAGTGCTACCCATGTGAACAACCCCACGGTACCCTTGGTGGGATCAGAGTGGCAGTGCAAGCCTGTGTGGTCCAGCTGACTTCAGTGGAATATAGCTAATTTACACCAGCTGAGAGTGCTGGAGTACTTGGGAATTTAGTGGGTTTGACTTCAGTAATGGGGAATGGGGACATGGAGAGCTGTACTTGCAGGGCTTGTTGTTTCAGGGAACATGAAGCATCTCCTGACTGCAATAGGAGTTGTGAGTGCTCAGCACTTCTGAAAACCGGACCTGATATCTGGCTTAACATACACACTTATACAGTACGGGGTCCTGCTCTGTGGGAAACTGCACTCAACTTTGACATGGCTGAAGAGAGCCAGAATTTTTAACATTAGGAAGAAAATTGCATTGTCAAGAAAGACCACTTTGCAGCACAGAACAAACTCCACGGGAGTGAAAGCAGCACGCAGAATGGCTGTGAGACTCAAGCAGAGGCCAAGGGATGGACTCCTGCTTTACACTTACATACAATGGGGCTCCAGCTACTACCTATGTTAGCTTAAGGGGCCCTGCCTAGGACCTTTTGCCCTGGGCAGTCTCCCCGCCTGCTTGCTTCCAGAGCCAGCTCTGGCAGTAGGAAATCACAAAAACTATTTCAGATACTTATAGGCACATTTGAAATAACCATGATTACTTCAGTGTATGAAATTAATTGGAAAATGGGCTGGAGGGATGAAAACAGCCAAGGATTTGTTTTTTAAAAATGTGTGCTTCTGGAAGAGGGACTAGAGAGTAGACTGAGCTGTGCTGCAGTGCCTGACTGCTCCTGACATTACACACGAAAAAAGGAGACCTGTACAACCTGTATGTGGAGCCCAGCTCTGCACCATTTTGTATGAAAAAGCTCAGGTGTTGCCCAAGATCAGATGTGAGACATTTTTTGACACACGTGACTGCCAGACCAGAGAGGAAAGATTAAGTTTTCATATTAACGGTTCTTGGCAAGCTCCAGATTTTTCAGCTTTTCATAGTTTGCAGAGGTGCCAAGAACTGAGGCAAACAAAGAGTGAGAAATATTTCATTCATCCTGTAAACAGTGAGTTCAGGGACACCCATCATTAACTGAGTCAAGTGCAGAGCTCTGGATCCAACCCTGGGCAGGAATGCTCTCTTCTGAGACTTGTCTTCTTTGGATCTTTGAAAAGGAGAAGAATGCTTTCTGCATTTGAAAGCACCAGGTGGGATGGAGCAAATGCAAGGCCAGTTCAGTGAAACTCTGCTTTCTGGTCAAGTTGAGCAGAAGACGGGAGTTTCTACATACCATAACTGAAAGGCATTTGCTCTCCAGAAAAGTTCATAAATTTCCTTGTTCTCCACACCCTGTGTATAATGTCCACAGTAGATAATCCCTTTTTCAATGCCAAAGGAGACACGTGCCAAAGAAAAGCTTTAAGCAATCATTGCTACCTGCTGCATCTTTCTTAACCTTTCACCATTTCAGCAGTAGGGCAGTTTCCGCTACTGTGACAAGACTTGTAGAGAGACCATCTACTGCAAAGCAGGAACCCTGAGAGTAACAAAAAAAAGAGAGTCTTTTTAATAAAATCATACTTTGAATTCAGCAAAATTATTGTCTGGCTCAAAAACTTATCAGGGCAAAAAAAATTATTGGGCGTCTCTCTCTGGATTGTCTCGTTACTCACATGTAATAATGAGTTTATAAACGCCACATCATTCTGGGCTGGATATCTAAACCTTGCTGCTTCAGAGAACAAATTGCTCTCCTGCTGCAGGGGGTCAGAGGGAAACTTGCACTGCAGACAGCACATTTTGCACTTTTCTCTCTAACAGCTGCTGCTGGCGATTGTGGGAGGCAGGACCCCGGGGCTCATCTGTTACAGCAGTCCCTGTGCTCCTGGACCCATTCCTGTGAGGCTGATATTTTATCTCCGGTGGTGACTCATGCCGCTTCTCAAACTTCGTGCTTCTGTGCTTGGTGCTTTTGAATACACCCCTGGTGCTAGAGGATCAGGGAAGGATTCCTCTGCCATACAAGCTCCAGCACACTCATACCCCAGTGAAAACAAGGTGCACATGTTCCTAATAAATTATATATCACCCAAGGTAGATTTGTGTACAAAGAAACTCATCAACTTAGTTTACAAGCTGAAAACTTACCCCAGGTTCACTGAGAGGTTCCCAAACCCTCTGCTTAGACCTGGCTGTTTGGTGCTTTGGGCAAGCAATGATACTCAACACTTCAGCAACACTTTACGTTGCCGTTGTGACACCTAGCAATACAAGAGCTTTGTTTGGTTTGAAAGTCACAGGTGCAAACTGACAGGGATTTCAAACCTTTGTGAGCAAAATACTTCTTCCTCTCCTGGCCTTGATATATCAGACAAATTCCAGCCTTCAAAAGCAAAAGGTGTCAACAGGCAGGAACTGCACCTAGGCACAGGAGAAGTGGCTTTGCTGGAGAACAGAGTTTCAGTGTAGTGATTTAGGGAATCTATGTACAACTTGTGATCTCTGGCTGAGGTTATGTGCACGAATGTTTCAAAGTACGTTGTTTCCACATGTCACATATCTTTCAGATCAAGCGTAATGGAGGTACCTTACACGTGAATAGGTCCCACTAATATGAGAGTAAAGGAGGGTTGCAGCCTAGGCAATGTCTCAGGTGATTCTCTCTGAGAGCTGGTAGGGCTGGAGAGCCAAATAGGATGTAATGCTGGGACTTAAATGCAGCAGAGTCTGAGAAGTTAAGGAAGAATTCAGACTCTCTCCTGCACAGAGAAGGCATGGTAAGGAACACAGAAAAGAGATCATACTTTCATCTGATGGAGGAGGTGTGTCCTTTATCACTCTAGGACCAGCCACATTAAAGGATAACATTTGCATAGGAGAGGAAGGGAGAACTAAAGAACTAAAGACACTTTGCCGTCCTTTGGAAGGAAGAGCTATTTTCCACTGCCTCCAAACACTATTCCTCAAGCATACCTCTTGATGGCTTTCAACAAGCCATGGAGTTATTTTACACACTTAAAAAGCATTCCCGAAAACCACTTTTCAGTTGCACACCGTTTTTGAGTTGATTTAGTTTCTGCAGGCTTGTGATAGGCTGCCATGGGCAGAGAGAGCATCTTCAAGTAGCAGGGTGTTGAAGAAGCAGACTAGCTTCTGTGAAGGAAACACAGTCCTTGAAGTACTTCAGTTCTGAAAGCCTCTCTTATCCAGTGGTAAGTACTGCTGGGAGTAATCAGCAGAGCTAATAGCATGTGCTCAGAGGGAAGGGTTTGCCTGCATTTCCATATGTCTGTGTAAATCCAGATCCAACCGATAACGGAAGATGAACACACTAAATGGAAGGAGCTCCCTTGGTGCAAATGGCACAATACAATAGGAGGGTGTTCCCAGCACAGGTGACACTCAGAAAGAGAAGGTGAGCACAGACATCCAGGGCTCTTTGGAGAGCTCCTTTCCAGTAAGCAGACCCATCTGACTTCTGTTATGGGAAGGAAACCAGGTGGCAGGAGTTCAGCTGGTCACTGCACAGCTATGGGGAATGGCCACTATGCATAGACAAAACGCCTTTGCAGCGTGCAGGGAGGCAGCCGGGGGGATTCAGTTTGGGATGCCAGGGAGTGGCCTGACTCTGCCAGAGATGTGTCACGCGGGGCTCCATGGTGAAGAGTCACCTCTGGAAGTGTCCTCACAGGAGCTGCAGCTCCGACTTCAGCTTTAAACCTGCTCTTTGTGTACTGCTAACTGTAGCGCTGCAACAGCGCAGAGCTCAGCAAGGGCCAGAAACCCAGCCCAAAGAGCTGGGTAAATACTCGGGGCTAAGCGCTAACAATACTGTTAGTCACAGCAGCTGCCCTGCACGCAGTGCCAGAACGGGGCTGCTTAAATCCTGCCCAGCACTTCTGCCACTTAGTCCACTTAGTCACTGCAGTGACTGCAGTGTAGACAAGCCCCATTAGAAATAATGCATAAAGGTTAATGAAATACTTGTAGCTATTGTAATAAGTGATTAATCTTTTATTACATACTGTTACACAGTCCAGCAGAGCAATAGATTGCTTTTAATTGTAGCTTATCATTATCTATGGTAACTTCCACTGATGTGCTGGTAACCATTTTGGACACATGCTGCTTATATATATAACAGGCCAACAACATCAATTCATTATTTATTAATGCCTTTTAAGCTGCGTAAAACTGGTACCATGACATGAAGCATAATCAGGGCAGGTCTGCAAAGTATCTGTGATAGTGCAGGACTGGCTGGGAATGCCCGGAAAGATAACTGTGCCTAGCAGGAACTCACACAGCTGACTACAAGGGGCGTGTAAGCAGTGGGACTGTGGGTTTTGCAGCACTTCAGGAAATCGGGAATGCTGCCATGCTTAGGTGGGAAACGTCCAGCTCAACCCAGCGCGTTTTTCCCCAAATGACTTCATAAATGAACAGCTGAACTGGGTCAGCCCTTTACAGGCAGTAGCCTAACTTTAAACTCTGCCCCAGGCATCTGCCTTTGGCCACTGATGGAGAGAGGACGCGGGCTAGATGAACCTCCGGTCTGATGCAGTATAGCTCTGTACCTGTACCAGAACTCGCTAGCTCAACAAGTGAGTGTCTGTCTAGGCATTTCTACAGCACTAATCCTCTGAGCGCCCTGCCCAGTGCCTGTGTGACTGCTTGCTGCATGTTTCCGACTGAAATGGCAGTTCAAGGATGTGTGATACAGAAGGAGTCCATCTGTCAGCGAGATAACTTAGGGACTCTCCCTTATGCTCGTGGTTGGATGCAGGCTCCCACCCTTCTGCTTTCAGTGGTGCCTATGATTTGCCTGGCAGCCCCTTTGGTTTTAAAATGTAGACCAGTGATTTGGATTTACGCACAGCCTGAGGTTTGTGTGGCTGTTCTTGCAGTGCTGCCATGTGTGTTCAGTTTTTAGGTATCTGTGCACAGAGAGAAGCTTTTCTTATTGTTAACTCTGATTAAATAGAAGCTGGTGAAGAAACCTCTGAGCATGACTCACTATCTCACTCTCTGGGTCTTAAAGTCACTTCTTAGAAAATGAAATGGGGAGATACTGTTGCATCCCTCTGGTAATTGTCTGCAAAGAGGGTGATGTGAGTAATGATCTAATTTTATCATCTTGTGGTTTGAAGTATCAGGACTGGTTGCAGATCTGTAATTAGTGCACGGCTGGCAAAGGGTATCTGATATAGTCATTACCAGTTCTGAGGCAATATGGAAAACAGAGAATATGAAGGGGAAACTCAGCTCAGTGTGCTTATTGATTCATCAGGCAAATGCTGGTGTGTTCTCGGGGCTGATTAGCAATCCGGTTACTCTGTGATCTCACTGGGCCCCAATAAAACCAAAGGTGGTCATTAGCTCTTATGAAAACTCCCAGCCCCCCTGCCCCTTCCGTCAGCCGTGCTTCAGCTGCTGTGTGTGAAGCTCTGTGCGTTGCTCTGACTGGTTCCTTTCCCTATATGAGCCTGTGGATACACGGACGGCTGAGTCTGACTGCGACTCCACTTACCCAGTTACTCTCCAACTTTGGCACTGCACTCATTCACCTGGCTGCATGGGCTGGAATTTGCCACATGATCTTTAAAAGCATTGAAGAAATAACACAGAGGGCAGGATTCATGCTAGTTTATCCCTTAGGATTGCTTTCATGTGTTTGTTCCAAGCCCAATTCCTGCTGCTTTGCAAATCCAAGGGGTTGTGGGGGTGAGGATTCCTATGGAGTGGATAGTCCTTGTCCTCTTGAAGAGCCCATCTGTTTTAACAGCAAAAATTTTCTTGATTTAGCTACAGCAGTAGACAAAAAAATGCACAAGAGGTTTTCTTTGGTGCCACTTCGCTAAGGAACAAGGACACGAGTCAGCTATAAATAAAAGATTTGTGGGGACACTCACCCTGGAGCAAATGTCCTGCATTCAGTCCAATGTCTAAGGATGCTGAGCTGGGAACAGGTGGAGACAGCAGAGTGGAGAACAAGGACGCTGGAACCTGTAAAACCAAATTACAGGTCTGCCTTAAGAGTAGCCTTACTAACACATTCATTTTCCTTCAGACTGATCCCAGGTCAAATGACCCTTCTGCTTCTGGACGGGTCTGAGTGTAGTTGTTACTAATCCCATTTTAGCATGGTTTTTTCCTTATGTCATTCTGCAGTTTACTGCCTTTGAGGAACCACTGACTGATGTGGTGCTAAAAACAAGGGCAACACCTTAAATGGCAAGAGTGCCAGGAAAAGGATCTCCTTTTGTTCCAGAGCTGGGGAGAAAGCAGCCCCGGTTCAGCAGACAAAGGGCCCGCCGAGTGTCCCAGTTCTAGACCTTGTCTGAGCATCTTCCGAGTCCTGAGATGATCCTAGGAAGCCTTTCCTGTTAATCCTGAGTCCCATCAAACAGTTTTCACTGATTCCCCAGGCAACTTCATTTAATGTTTCATTAAATATCTGTGGATAGGTCTCATTTTCATGCTGGAAGATGCCACATGGAAGACAAAAAATGGATGCATGCACAGAGAAAATGACCTCTCAAACATGCACCTTCTGCTTTTCTCAGTTGGGCCTCAGGGTTTAGGGGCAAATGCGAAGCACCATGGTCTCACCACCCCCTCCAAGTAACATTAAGTATCAATAATGGAAGTGCTTACAGATACCCTGTACAATTCAACCCTTATCTTTTATTTATAGCTGACAAAGCTCAGAGAAGGAAAAAATATCATCATACTTTAAATAATAGAAGGTAGAGGTATTAAAACTACCCAGGCAGTTACAGTAGTTGCAGAAATGTCTCCCAGCAGACCTGAGTGTGCATACACCGACTGCATTTTTAATTTTTAAAACATATTTCTTTCAAAATTATTCAGCAATACAAGAAAGCCACTTTTATGGGGTGATAAATTACTGTAATAAAGTGTCTTTTGTCCAAGCATACAGAAAGAAAGCCAGTGCAGGCAGCTAAGACAGGCGTTAGCCCCCAGAGAGCCAAGACCCATAAGCAGAGGAGCATGTTGATTTGTCTCACATGATTTTAATTATTTTTAGAGCATCCTCTCTGGTTTTTAACTGCAATTTTGCTTTCAGTTAACATTATATGAGGGTTTGATTTCTCTGTGAGTTTTGAATGCAGTATTAGACCTTTGCACTGGTTCCAGAGAACTCTGCTGCCCCTTCCCTGCAGCCCGAGCTAAATGACACTGTACCTGTCATTTACGTGCAATTAGAAATGCTTTGATAAGATTTATATTCCTTTGAAACTTTAGAAACTTCTTGCAAGTATTAACTGAGCAAGGAATCATGAGTGATAATTAGGGGTCTGATCCAGCTCCCTTCAGGGCCAGTGTGTTTTTATCACAGCTACATCCATCATTTTAGCAGCCTGGTGTACCATTACACATGCAAATGGAGTCACTCGGTTCTCAGTGGACTAAGCACCAATGGACGCAGGGCTTTTTTTTTGTTGTCCCTCTGGACAGGAGTGTCAACACTTTCACCCTTTGCTTCTCTATTAATCATCAGCGTTGTTGTTTTGTAAACTCAAGCATATTATCTTTAACCCCAGTCCTACATGTACCTATATCCGTGTTCTGCACGTAATTCTTGCCCCCAAAGCTATGGCGTTTGAACTTCAGAGAATAAAGTACATTTAATTGGACCTATTATTTTCTTGCAAAGGCAAAGCCTTTCAGATCAGGCTTCAGCCTCTCTGTGCCAATGAAAATACACGTGCCTAATTATTTCCATTTTTCAAAGAACCTCAAAGGCAGCTGATGAAAGGAACCTTTTGCAAAAGCTCACAGCAAACAGAGTGAAGTCACCTAATGTGCAGAGAGAGAAAGCAGTGCTCTCCTGCGTGCATGGGGCCAGGGACGCTTTGCATCGCCTTGAAAGAGGGTGTCTCGCTGTTGCTCTGGAAAAGAAGATTGTTGGGAAATGGTTGAATTCATGTCACCAAAGAGTTTTTGGGGGGTCTAGAGCTTTTAGGGCATCAGGCCTTTTTGGAATACGTCAAAATGTTTTTCCCTGCTGCCAATGTCTGTACTCACAGGAGGCACAGCCAATGGTCCAGGTTATTCAGGTGTGCTTCTTCCTCAGTTTGAGAACAATTCTTTTTCATTGTCATTTCTATGCTAACATCTTCGGCTTCACTGACAAGGCACTTTTTCTTCTCCAGGTGTCGTATAGATATTAGGTAAGAATTTGCTGTTGCCCTGGAAAGCTCATGGGCTTAACAAGCAGTTCTGCTTATTATCAGCAGAGGGTCAGTCTGGGTGGTGGTACTGCGGAGTTTCCCTCTCTTCTCCCATTATTGCCCACTGCAGCCCAGTAGCTCCAGAACACCTTCTCAAGGGAGTCCGAGAGTCTGTTAGCATCAGTTAGCATCTGTCAGCCTCCTGCTTGTGCGTGAGCCGAGACTCCTTTCTTTTCTGTTTGGCTGCCAGGTGCTGTTTTTTGAAGGGTAACATGGGTTTCCTCCACTTAATAGTGAAATGGTTGAAAACCATTCCCTATTATTTTTTATCCTATTCTGCCTTTAACATACTCATGTCTTCTCCAAGCCTGGCAGTACTGCTTTATAGTCTTTGCTGTGACTAACGGGTGGTGCTTTCACCAAGACAAGTCACAAAACCCTTCTCTGTTTTCATGGGCTGACACCTGAACTGGATGCGGGCTCAGACACCCAGACAAGTGCTGATGGATGGGCAGAGAGAGGAGCGCTCTCTCGATCCTGCCCCCTTACAGAGTTGAGCCATGGCTTCATTGCCGTGATGGTCTGTAACAGCGCTGTCACTGATCAGTGAGCTGGGAAATCTGAGAGCAGCCTGACAAGGCACTGCCGATTCTCGGAGGGAGTCACAACAGCCTGCCGGGTCAGGGATCCCTGCACGCAGTGGCCACAACCACCTTTGCATCAGCATCTGTCACTGAAAATCACCTCCTGCAAAGTGAGTGCCTTCCCCATAGCTTGTAGGGGAGGAAAGCAGCTCCCTGCCACCTGCGGTTTGTGTAAGTCCTTCCTCTAGCCCTGACACCAGGCCTTCCTTTGCATGGGAGAGCTGGAGACCTTTCTCCACATCTCCCAGCAATGACAGCGTACCCCCAGCGAGGAGGACGGGGAGGGAATCTGATACCATGAAGCTCTGGACTGCTGCCCAGCTCAGGAGGGAGAAGGGAACAGGTGGGAACCCAGGGCCTCTTGCATATTTTCATACAAAACGGAGGAAGAACAGTGTCCTGTTCAGCTCTCTACCTACACCAGTATGCTCCACTTGGCTTCTGCTGGTGTTACCTGTAGCTGCTCCATCTCTCTCTTTTGCTGTCGATGGAAGAATGATGCAGTCTGGAAGCTTTTGTCCTCCATCCTTCAAGATTAGTATTTATTATGAATTTATTAGCCTCAGAGGACTTGGCTGAGGCCCGGACAAAGAGATTTGTAACGACAGAACACACTTGAATTGAAACAAAGACTGAACTCAGATAAAAACTATTCTGGATTTTTCAGTCAGGCTGCAATAATTTCTTCAACTTTTATTGGCTTTGTCTTGACTATCAGAGGAGTTTTCTTCAGCTGGACTTAAGCCCAGCTGGACTTAAGCACATGCTTAAAGCTAAATATGAGTTAAATTACTGTGCTGAATCAGGGCTTTTCTTCTTTCTGAGTTATTTTGCTGTGAATGCATTTTTGGTGCACATGAATATAAACTGAAGCTGTTATGCTAATAAAGTTGAACCTCCTGATTTTAATATTCTACATTTCTTTTCATTCTACATGGAGACGGTGATGACTTCTTTTGTATCTGAGATTTACATGCAGTCCCATATTTTAACAGTGACACATAATTTACATGTGATTAGATCAAAGTATTTACTTCCACAAGTTTTAAAACAACAAAATCTGATCTTGAATATGCCTATTTTCCACACCTTTTAAGTGAATACAGAATAGAAATAGCAGCTTGAAGCAGCAGAAATTTCAAGAGATCTGAGTTTAAGAGAGAGGTTTCACTGCACTATCCTTCTTTCAACTGCTACTGTCATGGCTGGGGAGTGAAAGTGGCAATGTTTTTAGAAATGTTTCATGAAATATTTTATAAGTGCAGTTTAAATTACTTTTTAAGTTGGGTAATCTGCCAAAGCTTTACATTGTTAACAGAGAAGGAGAAATTGCTTCAGAACTGACTGGTGCGCTCAGGAGATGGGAAAGCAATTCCTGCCGTGAATTCACTGTGCTTCACACAGAGAGTGTATTCCAGCATCTCTTAGCTGTGTCAAGAAGCATCCCTACCTGGAAAAGATAAGCATGTTTTCCGAGTTGCACGGGGAATGCGAGTACATCTGCATGGAAATGAACCCAGACAACATGCCCTCCCACATGGGCTCCACAGTCCTTTGATAGAAATTACTATTGAGATGGGTGTCTTGTGCCGCCCACTTCAGCTTAAACACAAGTGGAGAAATTCAGTACTCTTGAACCTGTTTTTTCTGATACTCTGTGCTTAAAACCTCTTTCTGCCAGATGGGTGAATTGTCCCGATGGTTTGTATGAAGTCCTCTGTGCATCTTTCATTCAATTCTGACTTACTGCATCCTGCTGGAATCCCAGTTGGGTGCCCTGGCAGCTGCCTCATGTAATCCCTGTCCTGTGCACTCACAGCTCCACCTCGTACTAGTTGCTGGGCTGCGGGGTTCATTTATTGCATTTATGCTAGCCTTTTTGCTCCTTTTGTCAGGACAGAGCTCTGGAGAGCTAAACCACCGCCACCTGCTTTACAGGGTCTGTCATTGCTGGGTGTTGTGAAACCAGCACCTTCATCGTGGGGCTCACGGCACCTGGCACCTCAGGCATTCATAGTAGCATCGCTGGTCCCCTGGACTGCAGAACACGGCTATAGTCACAAGGGTTTTATTCTGTAGACCTTGGCTGATCGATAGGATTTGTCTGAGCGGTCTCAGGCCCTTGCAGGAGAAATCCTTCCTTGCTTCAACACAGCCCTATGTGCATGGACATACGCAGGACGCCATATACCAGGTACGGCACGTTGTGCAGACCGGAGCTGTTCCAGGCTGGGCTGTAATTGACTTTGAACACTGAGCGAGACCTAATTCATCTGTCTCACAATTCCTCTCGTAACACAAAGGAATCATCTCTCTCCACTCTCTGCCCAGGCACAAGGAGCAGATAATTAATTCTCCAGGGTGGGGATGAGGCTCTGGGGAGGTTCCAGAGGCAGAGTCCTGCCCTTGGAGAAGCAGGAACAGCTGCGCTGGCACTCCTGGTTGGGGATTTTTCTTTCAGCTTATCCAGATAATAAGATCCTTTCTCCTCTTAACCTCTTACCTAGAGTGCAATTAGGGGTAAACAGAGCCAGCTGCTCTGTAAAGAAAGATGCGTCCTTAACCTGGCAAGAACAACTTCTTAATTATTAAGCCAACAGTGGGGAGAGTGGTCTGAGTCTGTCTGAGCCAGGTGAGCAGGAGAGCCTGCAAGACTCACCTGGCTCAGTGTAAATGCCACGCAGTGCTTTGATGAGATTTCATCTGCCGAACAGGCTCTGTGAAGCAACAAGCTCACCGAGATTAGTCCTGGCCAGAGTACAGTGCCCATCCCTCCCTCCAGACCTGCTCTCAGAGACTATTAGTGATGTCCATGCTGGTCCCAGCAGCCTGCCGGCAGGGCCACGCGTTCTGCCCTGCCCAAGGGTTGCATGTGTGGTACACGTGTGTGAGCGTGTACCACCATGTGTGTGTGCACGGCCATGCTGGTTTGCCAAATCCAGTGGTCTCTGTGGCGTTCTCACGGGAGCAGGCACAGTTAAATGGATCACAAGGCACTTTCCAGCTCTGTTATCTGATTTCCCCTGGATGCATTTGTTCGGTCTCTGCTACGCTGTTGTTTGGTGACAGCTGTGCTCAGTGAACCATTTTCTAAAAGCAGAGCACATCCAGTTAACCACTTAACCTGGGGTAGCAACGGTAAGAGTTTAGCTGGGAAGCTTCCCCCCCCCGAGCTGCTTCTGCTTCTGTGGGAATTACTATGGGAGCAAGAAGTAAGACTGGTGCTGAGGGATCAGATGGACTTTTCAGCAACATCTTTCCAGTGCTGTGGTCCTGGAGCTTTTCTGTGGAGACCTTTTGTGAGTTTTCTTTTTTCCCACAGGCAAATAACAGACAAGGTAAGCTGCTACTGCAGCAGATGACTTACATAAATGTTAATGAGCATCTAATGTGTACATAATTTTCCTGCAAAAGGTGATCAAAGGTAGGAGAGTTTTGACAGGCCTCATTCCAGGGAGCAAAGTGAGCTAATCTCGGCCCAGGGGCCAGAGCTCAACACTGGAAATGGCAACTTCCAATGCAGCTTGCATCCTGGCTCTATTTACCTCTTTCAGGCACCCTTTTTAATCTCTGCTTCAGCTGCCTTTCAAGTGAGCAGGCTTTTTTTACCCCATGAAAGAAATATTACTCTCTCAGGCTCATTTTTACAGCGTATGGCTGCTACAGCAGCATCAGCCAATTCCCATCTCACGCTGCACCACCCACCTGCCTGGACGCCATGAGGACAAGCAGCACGTGGGCAGACCTGGAGACACGCACGCCCCTGTTCATGTAATCCTTTCCCTCCCGAGGCAAGTTGGGTGGCTGAAACTAAGCCCTTCGCGGTCAGACAGAGCACAGGGAGGATGTGGGACACATCCCTGATTTTTGTGAGGGAGTGGAGGTGTCTTCAGCACAGCATCCAGCTATTCCCGCTGACAGTCACTGGTTTGTTGTGGGTAGTATCAGCAAGGCCAAGGACTAGTGAGGCTTTAGATGCTGAGCCCCTCTGGCTCTCCTGGCACCTTGCAGGGCAAGGTTAATGCCTGACTTGGCTTCTCTAAACCCTCCCTGTGCCCTGTCTGCTCTGCCTGACTCCTCCCCATCCTGCTAGGCTGCAAGCCTGCTTGAGATATGCTGTCTGGTTACTGATTTTACACCCGTCTTATCTAGGTGTCTTCTTTATTCATCAGTACAGCTGAAACTTCCCCACACTCACCCTGTGGTAAACCCCAGAGCCTGTGGTCTTAGTCTGATGGCATTTCAGTTTGAGGCTACAACCTCCATGCTGAACTGCTCCAGCGTTGATAAATGCTACTTGAACTGGTGTCTGTAAAGGCTTTGCAGCTCCTTCCATTAACTGAAAGCAGGGCTTTTCCTCCTGGTTTGCAGAGTCCTGGTCCCTGGAAGGAAAGGGGACTAAGGCAGCCTGCGGGACCCTGGGTGGGAGTGCCCGAGCCCTGCCTGTCCGCTCTGGACCCACTAGACTCAGCATGAGGCCCTGAGTCACCCCGGCTGGTGCAGATGATTAAAGGGACACAAGTGATTTAAACATCCCATTTCCCATTTCAAGACATCCATGACCCTGTAAGGCAAGATCTGGGAGATTAATTATTGCAAGTACTGTTGTCAGCAAATTATGCCTCGTTCTCTGTTGTCCCTGATCAGATCATGATAATTACATTTACGCTTTGAAATGACTGAGGTAGTAATGAGGAGTTCTTGGTCTGCAGTTTGTTTGTGACAGGAAACTGCCAGCATGTACAATTGAAGTTTGCGTTGCTCTGGTTTGACATGCGGTGCACGTGATAGCATTCCACCTCCCAAACCGGGCAAGTGTAGCTCATGGCATCAGGTGCAAAAGCTGGTTTATGAGCCCATAATTCCCTTTATGGAACATTCTTTCAGGGCGGTTTAGGATTTGCTGGTTTGTGATCATTCCTACCAGAAAACTGGCGTTCCTGGGATGTTCACTGCAGGCTAATGTCAGAGGAACATTTTATCCCACAAGCAACAGACTCTGCACGGTTTAAAAGCCTTTCTCTCTAATGAAAAAATAAAAGTGAAAAATTTGAAATGTTAGGACTTTTTCTTAAAAAGAAACATGAAACATTTCCACTAAAAACATTCCTTAAGAAAATTAACATTTTCATTCCAGCCCTCTGATAAGCACATTTTGCACAGACAATACTTCTCATTTCCTGCTCACTCGATGACCAGTCCTGTGTCTGACTCACTCCTGTCCACACCACCTGGCCACTAGTTTCTAGTAAGAAAACAGGCCGATAGATGTGGGAGTGACCATTTTTTCTCTCAAGAGGACACGGGTCTCTTGTTCTTTTCTGCGGATTGAAACGTAAACAGCCATGAACACCACCGCGCTCCCGGAGGCTGGCAGTTGACTGTGGAGGGGCAATTTTATTGTTTCTCATCAGGTAGCTGAGCAGATACCTTCCAGCTTGAGCAAGAGAGAGGATACAGAGGTATGCGTGAGCACGGGCACTTCAGTCATCTCTGCTGTTAGGTCTGAGATTAGCGTTCTGGCAGGAGAACAGGAATGTATGACTAAAGAGAAGGAAGTTGTACCTGATAAAAGGCCAGGCCTGGGAAGAGATGGCAATATTTCATTATTCTGCTCTGGCGTAGCTCTTTCCGTGCTCCCTGGGTACATATCATCTACCAGTGCCATGACAAGGCTTCCAACACCGCTCACGTAGCTTAGCAGCTTCTCCGGCGTGCTGCACGCTCGCTTAGCTCTGCTTCAGAAGGAAGCTGCCGCGGGGAGCGGGTGCAGACCCAGATCCAGCGCTGCTCTGCAGCTGATCAGATGATGCACTCTCCAAGGGGAGCTGCGTGGCCAGGCTGAGAGCGTGGCGGGGAACAGCATGGTGGCATTCCCTCCTGGCAGTGGGAAGAAGCAGAGGACTGCCCCACAGGCTCTGCAGCCTTGTCCGGAGCAGCAGCACGGAGGCCTGGTGCAACCCAGTTATCAGGCTCCACCACACACCAGACCTCCAGGGTTAAGACCCAGGGCAAACTCTTCAACTCTCACGTTTCTCTAGGTCTGCAGGGACCAGTCCTGACCCTCTTCCCTCTTTGCTCAGCTGGTCGCTGACTCCTGAGGACGCTGACATCCCTGTCAATGCCATGGGGTGAAATATGTCCATGGCTGGCCCAAAGGGACTAGATTACCTGCCTGGCCTCTTCGACAGTAGATCCTCTCCAGCCACAGTAGCTGTGGGGGTTGCTCACAGTGGCAGTCAGCGAGGGGGGCCCCTGCCTGGGAAGAGGGGCAGCTGGTAGAAAGCAGAGTTGGAGAGGCAATTGCTGGGGGGTCTCTCTGCCATGCAAGGCCTCTACCCACGTTTGGTGTGCCAGGCCCTAGCAGTCTCCAGGAGATGTTGGCACAAACTTCAGTTGCCTTGGAATTTTATGTCTGAGCCTGGGAATGTCAGAGCTCTTCCCTGCAGCAAAGCAGAGGGTGTCCAGTGAGGACACAGCCCTTGCGTTCTCCTGCCTCCCACAGCAATCCCCTCCCCATCTAAGCAGGGGCAGAGATGCACCCTCCTACCCATCTTGTTTTCAGAGGCAGCAGATTGGTTTGCCTCCTGGTGCTTCCTAAAGGAGTTCTGATGTGGCAGGCTGCCTCTTGCAAATGAGCTGAGCTGCAGCTGGGTGACTAAAATAGGTCCCAGTTTCCTCCGACAGACCAAATCTGGCTTGCAGGTGGCCTGCACTGAGTGCCAGCATGCTGGAAACAGCTACCAGGAGCAGGGTGGCAGCCGGAGCTCACTGGACTAGTAGTAGCGGCTCCATTATCCGGCACATTGGAGCCAACTCTTAGCCTCTCAGTTCCCAGGCACTGTGACATATGCTGTCTTAATGCCTCCGGCAAATTGGAATCAGCTTGGCTTTTTCAAAAGCCCTTTCATACAAAGGGCTGATATTTTCTGTGCTTTATTCTGGAGCTGTTAAAAATTATACCTGGTGGGTAGGAGCTGCCATACCTCCCAATTGCCTATGAGGCTGCTCCGTATTTTATCAGCCTTGGTGTAAGGAGAGGTGACCGTTGTTTTGAAACTGTAACAAGACTTTCCAATAAATCTGGAAATGTGTTAGTGGTAAATAGCTATCTGAAGAACAAGACGCTGCCTGGCACCTCAAGGACAAGGCATCCAGCTGTTCAGTATTCAGCCTGGATCATGGGCTCCAGCTGTAATTTCTGTTCTGCTAGCTTAATTCTACACCATTTTTTACACTGGCTTTTGAAGCATACATGTTTATTCTCCCTCTGCCTTCCTCCATTAGCTGTAAATGCCTTTCAGACAGTCACACGCTAAAGTGCACTTGTCTTTATAAAGCTGTTCACAGTGCCACATCAGGACACCTGTCTGCGAGAGGAAGGTAGGAGATGCACATTCGGGATGGGTCTGCCTGAGCCCACTCACGGTGCTGAGCCAAAATGGAGCAAACAGTGGGAAGAGCAAACCTCTCTTGTCCTTCCCGAATGTCAGCACGCATACAGGCACGGACATATGTACAATAGCAACGAATTCATTGCAGGCCTTTGTACTCGTCTTCCAAGACACCCTGGGAATGCTGGATGTGCTGGCCTGCCTCCTCCTTGGATCTTCATCTGACAATTTTTTTCTCACTTAGTGGAGCAACGCCTCCTCATTTACGTGGCAGCAAGGCCAGTGTGGCCATTTTCACAGCAGGGGCAAAGAGATCAAGCAAGGTTGTAGAAAGAGGTGTGGGACAAAAGCATGAACTGAACCCTCTGGCAAGTCAGGGCAGGTGTCTTTACAGGATTTCAAAGGGACATAATATTCAAATAATGGTAGAAATAGAGTGGAATTAGGAGACGCCAAACTGGACTGGGAAGTGGGGTGTGCATTAAACTTCTGAATCACTTTTCATAGGAAACAGCATTGTTTCAGCCCTGTGGCTCCACGCTGGCCAAAGCACGAGGTCAGAGCAGTGACTAATCCCTACAGCTCATTTTGCTTCTGTGCTTGTTCCAGGAACAAGGTGGTGTGTTGAAGCACGACTTTCACTTCTGTTCTACAATAACTATTTCAGACTCTCTGATTCTATATATTGATCACAGATATTCCAGGCAGCAGCTCTGATCTTTTTGGGGTGATGGTGGCACAGGCTTGTTTCTGGTGCCTAGACTGGAAGAGCCTGTAAGCAGTTCTGGTCTAAGGGCCTGTGTGGGTGAAGTACAGGTTAGGCTTGTGGATGATGCTGACTCAGGTGACTTTGAAATTTCTTTTCCTGATCACTTAAGTCAGGGAACGCTCCCAGAAGTCAGTCAAATAAGTGCACAGCTGCCCCACAGGGATGAGTCAAAGGGAATTTGGGCTGCTCTAACAGGTGAATGCGTTGTGGAGGACAGCATAGAGCAACCTGGGGCTGGGCTATGGGGGCCGTCTCTCAACCCAGGTGTCCCCTGGTAGGCAGCCTGTACACCTAGAGTCTCAGCTGAAAATGCAGCCCTGTCGGTTCCCAGCACCTGGGCCAGGGAAGCAGCATCACAGGCTCCTCACACTCCTTCCCTATAAGATGCAATGTGGAAAATCCCCTTCCCCTGCTACCTTCACCACAAAGCCCCGCTAATTGTGGCTCTCTGCCACCATGTCTCCTCCCAGTGTCCCTCTGTCTTGCTTGCAGGGAAGCATTCTGTCCCTGAGGGAAGGCAGCTCCTGTCATTAAGGGACCGAATGCTTGGCTTTCTATTTGGCTAATTTTTGCATTAGCTCAATCCCATGGGCTATGTAGAGGACCTGAAGCTAAAAAGGGCTGATTTGCCTTGTCCTGCATTGTCTAATGGCTGTTGCCCATTTATACCATGCTCTAGAGCTCTAGTGAGTCCACTCCAGTCCATTAGATCACCCCACTGAAGTGGAGAAAATGAAACATGTCCTTTCTTTGCCAGCGACTCTGTAAACAGTAAGAAAAGAAGAGAATTAAACCCTCCCCAAGACTGCTCTAACAAGTATTTACTTTGAGCAGGCATATCTATATTAATTTGCTTTGGGTTGGCTTGATTTTCTTGATGAAGATTACAGTAGACGAGTTTTAGAGGAAAGTGAATTGCTTAATTGCCATTCAATACCGGGGTTATGTCTTGCCTTTCTGCATTTGTAGAGATTTTTAATAGAAATACTTCGTTTGGGATGAATGAAATGTGAATGGAAATGTGTATGTGTCTGTGGGTTTGTGACTAAGCAGCAGCTTATTTTTAAGCACATAGTTAAGTCAGTTAGTGAGGAGGGGAGTGTTGCTCAGCGGGCCTACTCTTCACTTTCACAGACATGTATGAGAATGTGTTTTCAAGGCTGTTGTTGCAATTTCCTCATGAACAATAGGAAAGAAATTATCACAGCACTGTAAAAATGGCATATATTCTCCCTGAAACAATCCATAGGATCACAGCAGTTCAGCTTCACATATAAAGACAACGAATTTTTGTATTCCCTCCTTTGACTTGCCATATGGAAAACCTTAACGGAAATATTTTCCAGTGATTGTTTGTGTCAAAGTGTGATTCTGGCATTACCCACCCAGCTCTCTGTGGTCTTGGTTTTTCCTTTTCATTGCTCAACTGCTGAGCGTACAAATCAATAACTTGTTATTAACTCCTCTGGGAAATTTAATAGCTATTAATGGGATTCAACAACAGGTTTATGTGGTTTCATTTTAACATTCAAATAAGCCTTCAAAAGTAACTACATTAAGCTTCAATTTCAGCCTGTCCTTCAAACTCTGATTTTCACTGGTGAAGAGTTGAAACGACGAGGTAAAACAGGAGCCTCAGCTGGTCTCGCAGCCCTGCGTGGACACAGACATACTGAAGAGCAAGCATCCAGGTTTCATCCTGGGTTTCCAGTCTTTGATACTTTGATACAGAGCAAAGTAAACAGCATGTGCAGAAAGGCAGCCATGTGTCTGTCCTGGCTCCTGGAGCTCTCAGCTCCACGTCTCTGCAATTGGAGATGAGGCAGAGTTAACTTTTTCCACTCCTCCGTCGGAGCCCAGCTGCCCTTCTGGTTAATGCGGATGTCAGTCAGCCGTGACTGGCACTACCTCTGCGGTCCCTCTGACTTGACTAAAAATAGGCAGTCTTGGTAATCTCCTGAGAGACCTGGCTTTCCCGAAGTCTCTCATCTAGCTCCGCAGACCAGGAAGCTCAGGGACATTTTTGTTAAAAATCTTCACATGGAAAGAACTACCTTGATCCTGTGGGACTCTTCCCATCGGTGTCCAGGGTAACATCCCCTGTCCCCTGTCATCCCTGGCTTGCTCGGTAGGATGGGGACCTTGCAGAGATGCCTTGTCTGGGACCACATGGCACTCCTTGCAGCTGAGATTGTTAACACTGAGCGCAGCAGAGCAGTGTTGGACGAGGGATCCCACTGTCCCGTGGCCCCAGGGCTCACCGGGGGTGCTGTCGGCGTGTGCCTCGCTCTGCACAAGGCTCTGGGACTGAGCCTCCCTTGGGCCTGCTCCCACCCTCATAGATCAGCTTTGAAAAATGCCTAAATAGATGTTTCAAAGCTTGATGGCAAGGTGATAGGGGTCTTAGAAATACCAAACTGAACCCTTTTAAGTCCATTTTGCCCTGTAAGCTGGGATAGACCAAGATAATTTCACCATTTCATTGTGAGACTTCAGTTTAATACACAAATTACTTAATGTGAAGTTGTGACTGCAGGAACACATTGCTGTTTCCTGTCCTGGTCTTACCAATATTGAATTTCCCCAGCACTACCAGGACTCAGCTCCTCACGCCAATCACAGAGACTGGTCATTAAAAATGGGAGAGAAGAAAAAAAGGGAGCTGTTGCTGTAAGCCGTGTGCTCCAGCTGACGGGGAAGGCAGGAAGGAGGAGATGGGCTTTGCTCCTAATCAGCCAGAGACACTGCACACTGCAGAGACAAACCCAGCTCTGCTTGAGACAGGCCTGAACCACATCCCGGCTCCGAGTGACCTTATCTGAACTGTACCTGGACCTGTCTCACTGGTCCAGGCTGTCTCTGCTGTAAACAAGTCCTTGCTCAGGAGGTCTCCTGACATATTGTCGGCGTAATCTCCTTCTCTCCCCACAGCTCTCCCACTCCCTGGGGTGGCTGGGCAAGGCATGCTTTCATCTCGTATCAAAGACAGGGACTGTGCTGTACAAAGCCATTGCTACTGGTGAAGAGAAGAAACGAGCTCGCACTGCGGTGTGGGTGAGATGCGCAGGGGCAAAACAGGCAGTCACCTGGAAAGCAGATCTCAGCCCTGGCCTGAACGTAACAGCCCTTAAAGCCAGTGGGCATGAGGCTGTATACAGAGATATTTTTTCTTTTTCTTCTTGTTTGGTGAAGGGGAAGAAAATGAACCAAAGAGTGAGAATGTAATGGAAGAGAGAGGGGTCTGGGGTCTAGAGCAGGAGAGTACTTGTATCGTGTACTGTGTAGAGCAGGACCTGGCCAGAGGCTCTCCTGCCCCCGGCGCAGGGACCTCGTCTCACCTGGCGCTGGGCTGGAGGCACAGGAGAGGCCAGGCATGAATATGTGTGTCAGAGCATGGGAGACACCAGACTGACCCCAGGGGTGATGAAAGATGTTTTATTTGGAATTTAAGGAAAGCTTTGTGTTCTGTAGAGAACAAGCCAGCCGTGTGCCGTGCAGTCTGCCAGGGCAACGCTCCCGTGCTGATGTGGGGGCTTTTAGGGTGTGCTGCACAAGTGTGCACTGGGCACGCCGTGCCGTGGGGGGCTGTGTTCTGAAGTGCCATAAAGCAGCTATACAGTAGCAGTAGAAACTCTCAGCCTGGGGCCCCTATAGCAGGTTGCGGGAGCACAGCAGGCACTGCTCCAATTTGACAAGCACAGTGAGTGATTAATGAGCCAGGGAAAACAGGGTGACACATGCAAATACTAGAGATCTACAGAGGAAATTCTGAGTATCAAGTCCACCTTTGTAAACAGAAATATCTCTATTATTGGGGAAGACAAGAAGGGAGCAGAGAAGCTCTGTGACTTCCCCAGACAGTCTCTAATGATACTTTCTGCAGTTTGCATCAATCCAGATTAAGCTTTGGGCTGACACAGACGGATCTTAACTAGGCTCTCGTCCAATGCAGTCGCATGTTCCCCTGTCCCCTGCTTTCTCTGTTGCTGAGCTCGGCTCCACGCCTGACACAGAGTATCTGCACATCCCTTTGAGTAGCTAACCCTGCTCCCCTGATTGCTTTGCCAAATGAGGCTCTCGTTTCACTGCGATGAGGAGTACTGCATTGATGAGGACAGTCCATGTGCAGGAGGAAGTGGTTTTGGTCTGTAACTTCAGTTCCAGGCAGAAATTGGAGCAGCTCAGAGAACTGCTGAAGGAGGCATTCTTAGTCTCCCAGGGTGCCCCTGCCAGTGTAAGGCCACTTACGCTGCCGGCCCCTGAGAACAAGTGCTTCAGTGACAGGCTGGGCCTTAAAAGAAAGCTCCAAGTTTGGGAAACAATGTCAAACCGAGTTGTGGTCAATGGGAAATGCCATTGTGGTGACCTGGGATGGTAATGTGCTGATCTGGGGCGGGATGAATGGTACAATGCTCCTTCCTCCTCTGTGCCGAGAGCAGGGAATGTGGCTCCCGGTCTCTCTGAGCCCTGAAAAATGCATGTCAGGTTCTGCAGGAGCTGCACCCGCCCCAGCCCAGCCCAGTTACTGCAGACCTGTGCAGGTGGAAGCCTGCAGCAGCGCTCTGGAGGTACCTCTAACTTCCAACAGCTGCTTTTCAATGATTCACATAGGACTGTATTCTCTTTGGAAAGAGATTTCCCTGTGGCCTCTAAAGAGGAGATCAGTAATTATTTCTCTGCTCTCCATCTGTGGAGGAAAGCCTTGACCTTCTGGCACATGGTTAGATACTGAAAACAGTTTGCTGCCAAAACAAACTTCTGAAAATTTCCCATGTCGCACAAGAGGGGAGAAGTTTTAGTATGAGATTTTCAGAGCTGTCTTGGAGTCCATTTTCTTTAGATAGCAAATGCAGATTTGAAAATCTCTACTTCGGTGTAAGTAAGGTTGAATAATGTGGAAGCTCCTTGAGCCATATTACAGTTTTACTGGGACTCATCCACAGGCAGCTGTGGATTCATTTGCATCAGCTCGAGTCTTCATCCTGTGCCTGCTGCTCATACAAGTGATCCCAGCGGTCTGTGGTGCCCTTTCCACCATGGTGCAATACAAAAGCAGGACCTCAGCACAGCCTGGTAAACATGGAGTAATTATTCTGGGGCAAGTGGGGACATGAGAAGCATGATTGAACATGTCATGTGTCAGTCAGGCATGCCCATATCTTTAGCAGATAAGGGAGCAAGGTAATTGACTTCTCCAGGCTTGTGTTATCTGGAAACTTTCTCCCAGCTGGTGTGAGTCTACAGGAAGACAAAAGTGGTTGGTAATTGCGATCTGCACGATGCACATGCTGCTAAGGTGAAGCCTTCTACTTCTTGAGAAGGCACGAGCTTGGAAGGGTTCTGGGCTTGATTGTCATTCTAGACAAGTGTATCCTGACATCCTTTCCTTTTTACTATAAATCAGAAGCAAAATGAATAAATTAGTTATTGAAGTTCCTTGTGGGCTTCATTGATGCAATTGCAGGTGGAAAAGGCAGGTAACATAACCAGAGGGAATTGGTGTCAAGGCTGCTCCTTACAGACCCAGATTATGTCACCAATCAGCTGGTGAAATAAAGAGATTTCCCGCGTATATTTAGTAAATCAACATGACAATGTCATATACAATCAGAGTTAATTAGGCAAACCTTCTTGCTGTGTATAGCATACTTTGTGCCTTAAAGGTAGAGAGGCTTCCGTCATTACTGCAGCTTTGCAAGTGTCAGGGGGAGCTGGCTGGTTGCAACTCTGTGTTGAAAGGCACCTCAGTAGCGTTATTTCTGGGCTGCTGCTCGGGGCAGAGCTGGGGGAGCTCTGGGCTGGGCAGTTTCATGCCACCAACCCCAAGAAAGCTGAGGCCTGGCCTATAGCACAGGGTGCTATTGCGAGGGAACACTGCTGTGGTTTGACCTAAAGGGGAGACAGGAATGATTTATGGCAAGCCTCGTGCTTCCCATTTAATCTCTGTGCTCTCCGCGTTTCCTTAGCCCCCTGTGAACGTGATGTGCCGTATTGCCAGAAGGCACACGCTTGTCCCCCAGCAGCACCCACTGCAGGATGCTCTTTCTGACATACGTGAGGCTCGCTTCTCGGGTCAAAGAGGGACAGAAGTGACAATAACCCCTGCCCCTACCCGAGCTGCACACAGCTTCCTGGCATGTCTAGGGCAAAAGGCATTTGATCTCTGAAGGCCTCTTCCTTGCCTCTGCCCCAGGGAGGAGAGGCCAAGTGTAGGGCAATGGAGTGACTTGTCCAAGGTCAACCCATGTCAGAGCCAGGAGCCCTCCACCATTTCCTCGCTCTGACCGTGGGACTCCCATCTGGTTTGATTCAGCTGTCAATCCTGGAGCAGAGAGTGGCAGTAACAAAAGGCCTTTTCAGACATAATCCCACTAAACGGAGACAATCCTGTTATGTTTCCAGGCGACAGGAATTGAGACTTTAGTGCCAGAGTACGAGGACTCTACCCTAAGGGCTTTGTTTCAGGACTTACTGTCAGGTGATCTCGGGGCCAGCCTGGTCTTTGTGCCCTAGAGCAGCACAGATTAAGCCCTAAACATGTACTTTTAAACTGAGCAAAGCCCAAGAGGTGTGATACACAATCTGGGATGGGGAGGAAAAACCAGACCAGCATCCCAGTAAGAGGGATTAGTCTGGCCAAGACAATAGCAGCCGTGAATCTCCAAGGGGCATGGCCTGACATGCCAGCTGAGGGCTGGGCTGCCCTCCCCATGCCAGCTACACCAGCCTGCCAAAGTTCAAATGTCTGACAAGCATCACACGGCAGCTCCTGTATTCCCAGCCCATGTGTCTCCGATCCCCAGCAGAGGCCAGTTAATACCCAATTAACAGGACTCTTTCTAATGAACTGAGCCTTAACCGCCAGCTACTCCATCCTTTAATCTCTCCCAGCCGGAGTGGAAGGGCTTGGCAGGTGTCACTTCAGGCTGGGGTGACAGGGCAGATCTAGCCTGCCAAAGCACAGCCACATGTCTGACAACCCCTCACCGAGCCCTCCTCCCCCAGAAACACGATTTACCCCAGGGCAAACGGCACAGGCAGCCCTGTCACCCTGTTCATCCCCGCCGGTCCGAGGAGTTCACCTCTCCCTGTCCCTGCCACCCCGCTGGGCTGGAGCCAGGACACGTTACCTCCCCAGCCAGGGCGGTTTTCCTCAAATGATTGCCTTGGCCAGCCACACTCTGTCAAAGCTCTTCTTCTGCACCCGGCTGCCAGAGCCCCCTCTCTAGCCATGCTCAGTGTGAAGGACTCGGTGCCACCGCGTGTGCCCAGGCACCCTCTTCACGGCACTTGCTCCCCAAATGCACGAGTCAGCAGTGTCCTGTGTAGGGCCCAGGGATGCAAGGAAAACGGACCTCACTTCAGGAGGTATGGCCGGCCCCGAGACCTCATCAAACAAACCAGGACTGGGGTCTTCAGCTGTTATTTCTCAGAACACAGGGGAACCACAGCCCCTGTCTCGTGGGTCCCCTCAGCACCCATGGGGCTGGATCGTGCTGGAGGGAGCTTTAGACGTATGCGGTTCAGGAGCTAACTCGGCTTGGGGAGCGCCAGAGTGATGCTGTTTCTGCTGCACAGGTGCGGCTGCGTTGCTTTACAGGGACTATTGTGCAAACTAGACATTCCCCTCCATGTTGATCTTAAAAGTAGAAATGTGAGCTATTGTTACAAGCTGGAAAATCCCCCTACAAATCATATCAGTCCCCCAGCCTTATCTTCACTTGCAGGAGGCTGTGTGCATGCAACACACATCGCAGCAGCCTCAGACAGAGCAAAGTGTGAAGATGCAGCACAGTGTGGGTGCTGTGGAATTTGGGTTGTGGGCCAAATGAGGCCATGGGGAAAGAAAGATCACATGAATAGTAATTTCTAGTGGCTAGAGACATCCGGTGGTTCTCCTGTGCCTCTCTGGCTCCAGGTAGTGGCAGCAGAAGCCACTGGCCGGTTGTGCTGGCGCCAGTCCTAACCTGAGCGCCTGGCCCGCCGTGGAAATGTCTGCGAGCCAGGGAAGTTACTGCTTTTTGAGTGGGAACAACTGCCATTCCCAGACTGACCCCACGGTGCCCAAAGCCCCGCAAACAGCTGCATTTTTCGATGGTGAGTTTGTGAGAGGCAGTACTTAGTGCACCAAAGTGACATTATAGCACCCCAAATCCTCATTAAAGATGACTACGTCTTCTGCATGCTGGGCTAGCACAGGACTTATTTCAGCTCAGCTGAGTGTCAGTGCAAATTTTGTGATGAAAAAATGAAGGATTATTCGAGAAAGCACTTAGGCTGCATCCAGGCTACCAGGCAGAGCAGGGGACCACCCTCAACCTTCTCTGTGTCGTGCTGGGGAGGGTAGGAGAATGGCTTTGAACTACCTTAAGTCCTACTTTGGGCTGTTTATCAGAAGAACCGAGAGGCCAGATTAGGCTCCACAAGGAAACAAACTTCCCATCTCTCCACAGCATGGCAGAGCACTGCAGGTGGGGGGTGAGCTCCAGGGGTGGCAGTGATTACTGTGTGACAGGCATCTTCCTCTCCTCAAACTGTGCTGCAGAATTACAGAGTGAATTCAGGTGCCTTTGCCCCGCGTAGCAGGAATTAGGATTTGACAGTCCTGTAGAAAGGGAAATATTTCTAGTTGTACTGGGGCTGTCAAGGACGGCAGCTGCTCACCTCTCCCCAGCCATGGTATGGAAGTTGCTGGCTTCCCCCTCAGCGCTCCAGCTGTTTAGCTGGTGTTTCTGGGGATGCCAGGAGCTGCCAAGTCTGGATGCAGGGTGAGGGCTGAGTCGCCAAGTCCAACAGATTATCACGCAATATCATTGCATTATTGTATTTCTTTCACCTGCAGATCTCGGCATCCTTCAAATGTACTAACGAAGACTAACGCCACCCCAGGAAGGGGTGCGATAGCATTAACCAAGCTTACAAATGGCGAAAGTAAGACTCTGAGAGAAGGAATGCATTTAGACACTGGCTCCCGTCTCTGTCAGGTGCCTGCAAGAAGCTGGGCCAAAAAGGATTTGCTTAAAGCCCCAGAGCAAATCGCTGGAGCAGACCTGGGACTCTGTGCCCCAGCCTTTGGCTGCCTCAGCCACAAAATACCTCCATCCCCCAGACTGGGAGAGGAGACACTGGGAGAAGAATACTGTCTCCTAAATCACAGGGCTTTTCCAGATTTTCGGGGAGTTTGTAAGGAGCTAACCTCTGAAGTATTTTCTCGTAAGTACTGGCACAGCCCCAGAAGCTGTGACACAGCCGCTCGCGCTTCTGGTACTGTGACAGCCTCGAGCCTGGTCTGAGTTTGCGTTGGTGCCTGCTGCCCTGACGCTACATGGAGCCAGGCAGCTCCTGCCGTGCGTCGCTGCTCTTCCCCCAGCCTGGCAGAGAAAGGTTTGAGCTGTTCAGTTAGTGTTTTCTAGAAGCCACTGGCCTAAACCTGAGGAAGCAGACTGGATCCTAAGGGATCACTGAAGAGCAGTAGACAGGATCCTGCGGGATCTGTGCAGACATATTGCCTGAGCAGCTTGTGCAGCTCCCCCCACTTTGCCGCTAACAGAGTATAACAGAAGAATTGAGTGTGAAACAGCTTCCCCGCAGACCCCATTAGCCCGAGCTGGCAATTGCCAACATAAGGCCAGGCCACACAGCCCTGGAGAGATGCTTGAGCTAGTACGGCACATCTTGTCAGAGCTTCCCAAGGCAGGAGGGAGCAGAGAGTCAATGAGCAGACGACTGCACCTTTTTTGCTCTTAGGCACAGGGCCGCCACTTGCCCATTGCTTCCAAGCAAAGCCCTGGGCCCTGGCCCGTGCCAGCAGGAGGATTCTCCAAAGGGGCAGGCTGCGCTGGGGGTGTCCTTCTGCCTCTGGTGGGGTGGGGCTTCTCTCTGCCTAATTTTCTCCCAGATGAATTTCTCCTGTGCTTCTAATTAAGCTTCCCCTTTGGCTTAGGAGTGCGGACAGTCTGAGCATTTGTAAATTACCCCATCCACCAGACAGGCTTTGTCCAGCTCTCAGACCTCTAATTATTCTGTTCAGCCCCTAGAGATGGCAGGTCTGCTGGAGACAGACTGAGCAAAGAATATCAGGTGCGATAGACCCTGCTTGGACAGCAGCCCTGGAAAACGTGGCTGCTGCTGCCCAGCACAAAGAGCTCTTGAAATATCGCCCGAACCTGTACCAAGCAGAGCTCTGTGTTTGCACAGAAAGAAGGAAAAACCCTTCCCCGCTGGCATGTCTGGGCTGGGCTGTGCTCGGTGTCCCCCCTCCGCCGCGTGTGTCACAGGCTGGGGCCCTCCCATGGCAAGCGCCGGGCACAAGTTCCTGCCAAAGCGCAGAGCTTATGGCGGGTCTCCCTGGGCTGTGCACGGCCAGCTCTGAGCTGAGCCTCCTCCTTGCCACACGCACCGCTGCGATGCTCTGATCCCAGGGGAGAGGGGACGGCTGTCCCCACCTGAGGAGATGACCAGCAGCCGGGAGCACCAGAATAGGTGACTCCTGTTTGCTGTCTCGATGGCTCCCCAGCAGCAGCCCTTCAAGGAGCTCTTTGGGTGGGCAGGACAGCACCTCGAACGCAGTGCAGTAGGCTGCTTTGGGTGAGTTTAGACATATTTATTTAACACGGCGCACAAGATTCAGTTCATCATTTGAAGGAGACACGTCGCAAGTCACTTGCAATCTCTCCTCTGCAGCTCCTTCCCCAGCGTAGCTCAAGCAGCCTTTGCGTGTGCATGAGTATTTGGATTTGTTTACAGGAAGCATTTGGAGAATGTGGCCATTCTGGGTTTTCTGTTTTCTTACCAACCAATATGCAGGCAAAAGTCTTGGTCACATACACCGGGCTGTGCAGGACAATGAGGAACAAAGCTTGCCCAGCTGGGCTTGGCTGGGGAGGCACAGGGAAGGCCGAGCCCAGTGACTCCTGCCCGAGGAAAGAGAGGTGCAGGCACCCCTGCCCAGCGCCTGACAGCACTGCCAGGCATGGGAAGGGTGCATCTTTGGGGGAAGAAGACACAAGCAGCCTGTTTGCCCTCTCCCCTCCCGGGCAGGGCGGCTGCTGCAAAATCACTCTTTATGCAAAGATTAAAAGAAAAAAATGCACCTCTCTGAGCTAGCTGCTTTGTCTAAGTCTTGAATGATTTTCTGTCACTAGGTATCAAACTGTAGTTGAAAGGATTTCCCGTTGACATTTAGCAGTATTAAATTACAAAATAACCACAAGTCAGCCACTCAGTATGATATAAACAGTGGGATTTGACAGAGCTTTTTCTGGCCTTGGGGACCAATTTACTCATTTTTACAGTCCCAACTCCAGTCATCCGCTGGTAATGCACAGCGCCTTTTGGACACCATCTATTTGGAATCAGAGACACATATGGCAGAGTGTAATTACCTATTTATTCTGCTGCTGAATCAGCAAACTGAGGCTAGTTAACATTACAGCTCATAAGCCCCTTTCATAAACATGGGTCAGTGCTGGAACCGGGCAAAATGAATGCAAAAGAAAGAAAGAATTCCTATCGAAAGGGGAGCCAAAAAAATCAGATGATTTAACAGGGAAAAAATGGACTCTCGATTCTTTCTGCGAGGAATAAATCTGAGGAACCACAGCCAGGCTTCTGGGAGGAGGGGCCTGGACCGTCGCTTATTCCCACTGGTGTAAATCGGGAGTAGCTGTGGAAATGTCTTGCTGAAAGTCTAAAATAAATGAGAGGGAAATTAGGCACATTGGCCAGAGCTCGGGCTCAGCTCCCTGAGGAAATGGGCAGCTGGTCTCAGCTCGGAGCTCTGCATACTGCCACCCCACGGGGTCCAGCTCAGGCCTGGTTTTATGCTGGCTGTCGGGCTGGACTGCGAGTCACACTTGTTTGCACCACGAATGGATTCAGCCCCACGCCACCACCTGCGACGCTGCGGCTGGATGAGCACAGGACCGCCTGAACTGGGGCTAAGCACACCCCCGGCTTCCTGTCCTATTTTCTGCCACCCCTTGCAGCCCTGCATGCAGGTTAATAACCAGAGGCAGAGAGTGCTTTGCAACTCTCTGTGAAGCTGAAACATTTCCTGGTGAGTAAATGGCAAAGCAGCCAAGGTGGGGAGAGCTGCTCAGGCAGGAACGCTGCGGAGAAGCGCCGCTTGGCTGACACACCGCAGGGGCTTCCCCAGCCTGCCAGCCGCACCGAGGGCCCCAGCCTGCGGGACTCCACCTGCCCAGGCAGCTGCAGAGTGCGACGCTGAATGCGATGCAGGTGAAAGGGGTAGCTGCCACCAGTACCAGCTGCTCCCAGCAAGAAGCGAGGAGCAGGGTCCTGCCCTCTGGGTAGAGGAGCCAAGGGGAATCTGTCCAGCAGATAACTCGATCTCCCAACCCCCAGGGCTGTTAGAGCCGAGCTTCTGGGGAACCAGACAGGATTTGGGGCCCCTCCTTGTGCTACCACCCCGCCGACACCTGCACAGCTGAGCCCACTCCCTGGTTCCAGCTCGATTCCCTCTGCTCCCTCCATGCAGCCTCCTATGGGACCCCGTGCTTTAAATAAACCAGGGCTTTGCAAAAGAAAAAACCCACCACAGAGAAAGGAAAGTCACCGCCAGCTAATATGGGATGGGAGGAGGCAGGAGAGGATTTGTGGGAGGGGAGGAGGGCCTCAGTCTCCCCAGCGCACCGAGGCTGAGTGCTGCCGTCAGCCTGGGCACCCCGGGCTTCCCCGGCGGCCTGGCAGCCCAGCCGTGCCCTGCCCTGCCCCGTGCGCTGGAGCTCCACACACCGGCAGGGGCTGCCGCGAGCGACGTGCGAACCCAGGCGTGATCCTGACGCACTGCAGAGCAGCCCAGCCCTCCAGGCAGGCAGCGAGGCTTTCCGCTGGCCTGGGGTCCGCGCAGCAAGGCGTGCTGACACGGCTCCGCAGAGCTGCGCGTCAGAGCGAGCAAGGCGCGGGGGGCTGCTCTTTTCCTGCTCGGTGGCACGTGTGCGGGGCTCTGGGGAACCTCAGCGCCCACCCGCTCTTGGCTGCAGGATCTGTCAGGCTTCTGTCCTAATCCAGGCACTGGCACGGGGGGGTGGGCGTTGCGTCCTTGCTGCCGGGGTTTGCACGTTTACAGTCGCTGGATATGAAGCCTCGTAACCGCACAGCTCTGTGGGACTGCCCGCGAGCAGGCAGGCGCGTGACCGTGACTGTCAGGTAGTGAAAGGCTGTGTGTCCGCCAGCCTGGGGTACGGGAGAGGAGGTGTCCTAGGATGAAGTAAAGTTTGCCGTGTTGCAGCGTGACATGCGTAGGGCCGGTGGCTGCAGAGCGGGGAGGAGGGTGAGACGAGGCTTGTCAAACAGGGCACGGAGTCGGGGTCTGCCACGGGGTGCAGGACTGGAACGCAGCGCAGGAAAGGGCTGACTGCTCACAGCACTGCCTGGAGGAGCAGAGGCGATGCTGGGCAGAGGCAGGACCCCTGGGAGGGCAGGGAGGACAGCTGAATGCCACAGACGTGGAGCTGGCTCTCTGCAAGGGCAGGGCTGAAGCCTCTCTTGTTTTTCTGGTTAGTGCAGTGATGTGCAGAGCAGTGCAAGCGGCGTAATGCTGCAGGCCTGGAGGGAGCTTGCTCTGTGGCAAGGGCTTGGCAGCAGCTTGGCCTGTTGAGAGCAGGGGAAGGAGGTAGCTTCCCTTCCTCTCCATATGTAGCAAGGAGGCAAAATCATAGCAGGAGCCTAAGCTGCCAGCAGAAAAGCAAGGGACTATTCTGGAAAGCACCGGCTAAAGCTGTAGGAACACGTTTCTCCTCCCACTGACTTTCAAAGCTTTGCAGTGATTAAGACACACATCACTGCCAGGACTCCTCGATAAAGCTGCTGTTAGGTGGTTTCCCTCTGGGACAGGGTGAGGTACAGGACTTCACAATGATTTGAAGCGAGATAGAAGAGGAGGCGTTGGTCCCTGCCTCCATCCACAGCTGGTCCTCACTTGGGCTTCTCTCTCGCAGGGAGGCTGGTGGGTCCTGGTTTGGAGAGCACCTGCGAGCTGTGCTCTACACAGCACAGGTGGTGGCACACTGCTACACCTGGCCTAATTTTAAGTCTCATCTGGCTCCTGCTATTCCAAAACAGAAAGGAGCAGTTTTCATTTCCTCCCTCTACATTAAATTCGCCAGGGTGGCCAGTCGCTGCCACAAACAGAAGGGGGGAACTGAGTTCCTTGGCTGAGCTTTGAAACCTCAAGGACCACCGCTGATGGGGAAGGGGCTGGTGCGCCAGGGTGGGCACAGCCGCCCTGTGTCTTCGCCCTGACAAACCGCATGACCTGGACAAACGAGTTCCCTGCTCTACCCAGCACCTCAGTTTCTACATTTATAAAATGAAGATAATAATGACCAGCTTCACTGCAGCACTACAAAGGCTGATACTTAAGTCGTGCTTTTAAGCCCTTCAGGACAAGGCATTACTATGAAGTGAGCGTGGCATCCTGGAGCGGGGTCCCGTCCACCTGCACCACGGGCCGGAGCAGGGAGCAGCCCGCCGTCTCCTACAGGTGCCCACACTTGTGCTTGTTCTCTTTTCATTTTTACCCTTCAAAGGGCTGGGCACCTTGTATGAGGGTGTGCGGGGAGCTGGGATTTGAACTCATTAGCTTTGTGCAGCCTGCACCTGCATCTCACTTATGTCCGCAGCCTGTGGGGAAACAGTTTTGTTGTCTTTTTTTTTTCTTTTTCTGTTTTAAGAGGGGAGGAGAGGGAAGAGAGAAAATGGCAAGCGCTCAGGAGGACCAGCTTGGTTCTGGGGCAGGTGCTGCACAGTAGGAGCAACAAAAAGTGCCTTAGAGGTAGGTGGTGAAACTGTTGCGGGGAACGTGACCGAAATACCTGTGCCTCTCGCTATGCTGAGGCCTCATTTGCCTTGGGACCACATGCAAGAAGGGATCGTGCTGGGGGAGCTTCTCTGTGGCTGCTGGCTGGACGTCTCCTGCCTAGTGTGCCTGCAAGACCAACCCAATTTTAAATCTCCAGTTGTGCATGCGCCTTGTTCGGTACAAGCAGAAAATAACACAAAATTTCTGCCTTTTCACTCCATCCTCCCTGCAGAGGGAGTGTGTGGAGAAGGAGGAGGGTTAGGCCATAAAGCTGGACAGCGGGACTTTTATGTCCTTATGCTTCCCTCTGCTAATATTCCCTCTGCTAGCATGGATTTTTTTTACTTGAAGCATTAGTTTCCCCATCCGTAAAACAGAGATGGAAACTAGGAGCCTCACAGGAATATCCTACACCCTTCAGATGGAGTTTGTCTCATCTGAATTCACATCTACCTGCCTCTTGCCCCCAGTCCTGTATCTTTTTCTTTCTCTGTGATTTCAGATAGACTCCCATAAATCTTGTTCCCGGCCTAAATTAAATGACTGCTTAGAAGTCTAGAAGTCAAATCCCATCTGTGGCATGCCCTGTGACCTGGCAGTCTTCCCTTCCATCGCTTAAAGCTGGCAGCATCCCAGGGTCTCAGGGAAGTTCTGCAGAAGGATTGTCAGGCTCCTGGGATTTAGTTTAGATCAGTATTTCCATCCCCAAAACCTATTTTCGGGGGAAGGGAGAGAAGAAAGCAGTTTGATGCAGCGTTTTAAATTGGCCATGTAAAGTCCATACACTTAAAAGTTAAAATATGAAGCAATCTGGTTTATATCTGAATTTGCTGGATCCTCTAAAGGCTATGGAAACTTAAACACAAGAAGTCCTGGTTTTCCCACACTTGCTGTTCCCTGGTTATGTGCTCTTCCTACCAAGCATCCTGCCCCCCCGAGCATGCAGCAGTTGTTGGTACCTGCTCCAACAGCTCCAACAGGCAGAGGCTGGTAAGGGGCTGCAGTGTGCAAATCTCTTGCCAAAAGTCCAATTTTTATCTCCAGTGAGCATTTTTGCTTCATTTAATACCAGCGCTTTGCCGTGTCTGAGCACTGCACAAAATGCACCTAATGAATGTGGAGGAACAGAAATAACAACAGGAAGTCGTTACAGGAGCAGCAGAAGACGTGAGCTGCACCACCACCACCACGGTGGGCTCAGGCTCCGGCCCCGGCCCGGCGCGCACGCAGGAAACGAGCCGCAGACGGGGTGCCAGCGGCGTCCCCGGGGAGGGAGACGGAGCTGGGACCCGCTCCAGAACTTTTCCATGGGAATTCAGCAAGACCTATTTTCTGATGAAGTCAAAGTTGGCAGGACATGTAGCCGAGCCAAGGAGTTCACTCCAGAACATGGTGATTTTTAATAAAGTCACAATTGCTGCTCTGTGCTAAATGAGTCATTTTAAAGTCAGCCCCTCATAAAACAATCCCTTCTCAGATATTGCTTCCTTCTATACATGTTTCACCAGCGCAGCATACTTTTATGGCGTAAACACTACCTTAACTTATATTGCTGCCGAACAGTTACTGCTTGTTCTCGCAGATTTCTCAGCAGCGAAATCCAGGGCCATGCACAATGCCAGCGAACAACGCGCTTGCGGGAAGGGGCGGCCGAATTTTGCGTCCAAACCCCAGTGGCGTGGGCTGCAGTTGCGGTGACAAGCGCACTGATGTGTGCGTGACAGAGCCCCCGCTGCGGCACAACAGGCCCCCTCGCTCCCCGGCGGGCCGGGGTACGGGACGGTGCCTTCCCGGCTGCGCCTGCGGCGGGCCGGCAGGGCACGCAGAGGTAGCTGTCGGGCTTCTTTCCTCAGCAAGGACGCTCATTTGATCACTTCCTAGTCCACTGATTTTTCACAAATTTTGTCAAACTGAAATCTGTGTTGGTGCCGCCTTCAACTGCCTGCCAAATTACATAAAAATATTTAGAATTGGCCAGTGGGTTAAAAAGGTAGGGGGTGGAGGAGGTGGGGGGAGATGACAGATGGACGGTGTGAATGCAGAAGTCTTGCATCCTTGGGAAACCGGGCTTAAATCATTCAGAAAACCGAAGAGGTCTCTGATCCATAACCCCCTTTGTTGCAAGGCACTAATCTACCCACACCGACCAAGCTGTTGAGGGGCAGGATGATTTAGTTTACTTGGTTTTGTTTATTTGCTTTCCGAGGACGTGTGGGCCGAAATCACGTCTGAGAATATGGCATGTCTCGCATTATTTGACTGCGGATCACAACCCTGTAAAACAGCTTTTTTCTAAAATACACAGCGTGAGTATTTGTAACCTGAATGCAAACTGCCAAACACACGTTCACAGAACTCTGGTATTTTTGTTTAATATGTATGTATTTTCTTTTACAATTTGGACCTAATGAAAAACATGTGGTTTGTGCTGAGTAAAAGGAATAATAGAACCTTGTGACGGCTATGTCAGCTCCTGCCGGGCATTACCGACCGCGTGTACTCTCTTGCTGACTTGTGACTCCTGATACTGCAGAATAACTTGAACGCGTTCCTCATCCCCACCCAAACCTGAACATTGCGGTTTTCAAAACGCTGTTGTCTTGGCAACCTACCAGATCCTTTCTGGGCATTTAAAACTCGGCTGAAAGTGGTGGAGCAAAAGCGCATTTCAAGTGTTTTCCCCGGCCTCTAGCACAACACCTGACCGCGACCCTGCTTTCTTCCCGATGCTTGGTCGCTTCGGTTGTCTTTGCTCTCGCTTCTGACAATGGCACCACTGTGGTACCTCCCTGTTTCCTTCCTGCCCAGCGTTTGAACCAGGGGCACCAAACCATCTTTGTTCTGTGGTTATTCACAACTGAGAACTGCAAACAGTGAGGACAGAGATGCTTCATGGGCTCTCCGGAGAGCTGAGTCAGCACTTTCAACTTCCTGAATGATACAGGCTCAAGAGGGCATGAAGCAGGGCTGCTGCTTTAGAGATGGCACCAAGACCCTGCAAGTGCAGAAAACGGCTCAAAGAAATGTACATTTGAATGAGTGCCACTGAAACACAGATAGGAAAATCCTTCGTTGTGAATGTAAATTTAAACAAAATCGTCTACCTCCTGCCTTCCCACACAAAGGAAACCTGCTGCCTCTTCCCTGGGAGACTGTTTTACCAAGCTCATATGAAACTCTTTTTACAACATCCCTTTGTCTCTCTTGGAATCTGACCAAGAACTATAAGCCTTTAAAGAGAGCTTTTTGCTTGTTCAGGCCCAAGGGGAGTAGCTGGGTATAAATAATAGATCGGCCTCTACTGTTCCCAGTGTTTCTGTTTTGCTGCTCCTCACAAACACAACCTGGGAAAGGTGTGGTGGTGCCTGTGGCAACAGGAGAGCAGTTATCTGGTCTCCCTCGAAGGAGCATGATGATAAAGTGAGGAACAGCTGACAGGACCAGAGCTGGTATGTGCAGCCGAGCGGACGTGACGTTCCAATTTTAGAAAACTACAACTGGGGAGACTCGCTCGCTTGCTGGACCTTGCTGCTCTTTTCCATACAGGGAGCCTTGGGAAAGCAATGTCTTATCTGTCCAGCCTACTCAGCCATAACAGCCCCCCATCCAGGCAGCTGATGGTTAACAATTAATACCTTTGAAGCATACACGTAACTAAGGAAAAATGTTAGGGATTTACAATATCCAGCCAGGCAACACGAACTCCTTGCTTTTCCAAGGTGACCAGCCCTGCCATGCCAGCCTGGGAAGCCGCAGCTATCTGTTGTTTTCAGCTTTGCCAGGATTGCATCTTTCATCTCTTGCTTGCAAGCGAGCGTCAGGGTTGCAACCCCAGTGGTCCAAGTCGTCCTGCCTCGCACCCGCCCCACTCCCACCCATCCCTGCCTGCCTTCTCCTTTCATCTTGTGCCTTCTAAGCTATTAAAAAACAGCTCCCCACCTTTCCTAAAAGATACCCTTAACTATTCTCTCTTCTCTTCTCCCCCAGTGTCAAATTCTGCCTTGAATTGTCCAGTTTGACACTGGCAATTTGGTAGCATCCCAGTCCCCTCCCACCCCTTTCTCCATTGCTGTGGTTTGTAAGGAAGGGAGTTAGGGGCTGTCGCATATTCCCAAGAGGAAAGTCTTGTATTTATCTCTTGGCAAGCAGAATTGGGAACCTGAGCGGGAGGGATTGAGTGGCTTTGGTGGGCACCTGGCATCCAACCAGGGTCAAACCACCACAGCAGGCTTCTGCTCTCCTCTACTCCTCAGTTACCTTCTTGGTCTCTCTGGGCAGATTAAGGGTTTGGTGCTGTTTATACCAAGGTCAGTGATCTGTTCTTTTGTATTGACTGTACTCAATTAGTTGAGGGCATTTCAAATAGGTTTTTCTTATTTGCATCACAAATTCTAAATGATCCATGAAAAGCAGCTGTTCAGAAACTTCTGAATTCATTACCCCCAATGTCTTGGAATAAAGAAACCTTGCCAGCCATTTGATGGGGGCCCTGGGTAGTCAGCATGATGGGAAACTGTCAGTCATTTTTAGTCTGCATTGAAGAAATAATGTGATGCTGTGGCATCTGGTTTCCATTTTACATTCTCTACAACCTCTTCTTTACCTGACTGGCTATTTACTAATAGCTGTGTCAACAGATCAGTAGCTGAAGGCCTGCGTAGCAGCACCCCAAGGACTTTCAGTGTTGGCATAGTCATATGCAGTTGTGTTACAGGCCACAAAACAGTTTAGATCTCTTTCCTTCTCTCTGCTCTTCCTCTAAAGAGAACATGCTTTAGATCTGAGCTGGAATTTTTTACTTTGCAACACAGCATTCCTTGGTCTTGTTTGCTGGCTTTTTTAGAAAGACCTGGGACCTTGACAAAACAACACGGTGATGTGCATAAAGGACTAGCACAATAAAACCCCTGCCTTTCACAACAGACCTTGATGCCATGGCCTGGAATGTTAGGGGTGAGTTTAAACCTGGGAAAGTTTCAGCACAAGGTTTTAAGGATTGCTTTCCAAGTCAAAAAAAGAACTGCAAGAACAGCAGGGGAAATGCAGAACACAGAGCTTGCAGGTTCCTCTTCCCTAAATAAGCAAACTGGCTCTCCAGCGAGTGCTCTGGGCTTTAATTTTCTTGGGCCTCAGCTTCCTTCTGGTTTTGAGGTCCAGTAGTTAGCAAAAGGAAAATTCATAATCTTCTGACCTGAGCTGTATTTGCGATATTAGCTCCCCTAGCTTTGCTGAATCATTGACAAGCTCAAAAAGAGAAGGACTCCATCACATTGCAATGAGCCATGGCCATGCTTTTTGCATTGTCACTTTATTTTCTACATCCTTCACTTTGTGTCAATGATTTTTTTCTACAGGCCTTAGCACAACAGCCACCTGAGATTATTTCTTAGTGACAGCCTCAATGCTTTCCTGTCCAGGCATTGCACAATACACATTTTCGAGCTCACTAGTCATGCCTTTTCCCTGAACTCTAGCTCTTACATATGCAGCCCTTCTACGTCTTACTGCTGTGCATCCACACGTCCAGCTTACAGTACGACACACCTCAGCACGCACGGGCCGCCCGGCCCACAGGCGCCCTCCCCTCGGCTGTCCAGCACTCCCAGACACGCCGGTTTGTACCACGAGCACGGGATACAGCTAGAGACAACTTTTTATGCACCCTGTGATTCTTCTGTCTAATGCACACGCGTGCGAACACCACACCAAAGATCACGTGCGCAGAGCTCTCATCGGCCCTTCTGCATCTTCCACCCAGCCGGTTTCTCAGTGGCCGTTGCATTCATTCGTACAGAAAGAGTGTGGCTGAGAGCCAGAGGCTGGTCTTGCTTTCTCCTCTCTTTCCTTCCTTCCTTTCTTCGGCTCGCTGGGTGTGACAGTCTGAATGCAGTTGTTTATTGCTTTTGTTTCCACATATAATCAGATCTCTTTCCCTGACATTATGCAGCTCAGCACAGGCACTCCAGGTGGGATGAATCCAGTTCAGTGCCCTCCTCCCACCCTAGGCTGCTCCTATCGCTAATGAACTGCAAACAACCATGTTCCCCATGTTCAACCTTCACCCTGCCCGATGCATCCATAATCTAAATATAGGCCATAATTATTCCACTGGCGTCGGTAGACCCATTGACAGAACTGACAGTGGCAGAGGTCGGGAGACCCTTTGCACCTTTAATATATTCTCTTAACCGTTTCCATGCCGCCGATGGTTACAGTCTCCCTAACATCCAATAAATGTCTCGGATTTGCCCTTTGAGTGTTCCAAATCTGTTTGTTCCTTAGTCCTCTCAGTTCCTGTACCGCCAAACCACAGGCTGATTATTTTCTTCCCTCTAATTGGGACACTTTGTTTGTTTATCTGGTTGTGCAATCAAAACGTGAACTCAGAATGCTCTTTTCAAGCCAATGACCTGCGTCTCCCCCAGATGCAAATCCCAGTGCCTGAGAAAATGAGTGCAGGAATCGATCTCCTGGCCAATGCGCTGTTTCCATGTTGGAATACCCTGGAAGCAGAGGCACTGACTTTCCATATTATTATTTTTATGGCCCTATGGAACAAACAGTTGAATATGGTGCTGTGGGAGTGAATAGCGGGGGGAGAAGCTAATGTGTGCTGTAAGTAATTTGATCACAAATCATTTAGAGAATGTAAATTGTAGGGGAGAGATGTCACTCCTGGCAGGAGGTCGCCTGTGTCACCTGTCAGACAGTCCCCAGTGGCAATCATGAAAATTTCTTTGCGGGATTATTAATAAATAAACATAATGCTCTGCATTTCTGCAGCACCTTTCACTAGAGGGACAGAAAGCACTTTAACATTAAGAACTATGCTATGCAATTATTTTAACTTCCTTTCAAAATATTATTTTAAAGGTCAAATTTGTCATTTGTTTCCTGGGATCATAAAATGGTATTAAATTTAAACTTCATGATTTCCACCTCCACCTCTGCTCATTTTGAGGTGAGGTATAATCTCCAATTTTACAACTTGATAAATTAAATGAAGTGACAAGTCATTAGTTCTGAGACGTATGTTAAGTGTTTGTAGCGCGGTAGCTCTCAGAGAGTGCAACAGTGGTCAGGAATCCCACGTGCTGCTACAAAGGACAAAGTTTTTGTCCCACAGAATTTATAGTTTAGTTCAAAACTAAGAAAAGCAGCAGAAGAGAAAGGAGGGGGCAGGATGAGACCAGTCGTGACTGTTTAGATCTCCTGTAAGCGTACATCACGTGGCACATGAAGTTATAATCATAAAATTGTAGTGCTGTCATTCAGTGTGTGGTGATATACTGCTGCACTTGTAAAGAATTGGATGCCAGCTGCGCATCTCGGTATATGTATCGCCGTAACTGTTAATAAGCTAGAGGAATGCATGGACGAGGTGAAGAAAAGATGGAGGAATCCATCTTTTTGAAGAATGAAGAAAAAGAGGTTGATATCGTACGATCCCCGCGCGTTAAGCTGTTCGATATTGCCTCATTCTCCATCTGCATTCTTTTGTCTCTGTGTACCCATATCGTTGGTCTGAAAGGTAAAACTTAACCTGCAAGCTTTTCCTGGGCAGGAGTCATCTTTTCTCCCGTGTATCTTGCACACCACCAGGCACAGTTTGGGTCCTGACTTACAAGCAGGACCCAGAAGCCCTACAACGCTACTAATCTGTCGTGCTTCCGTTGAAGTTTATGGCAAAACTTATCCCACTTTCTCTAGCTGTGAAATTATGTCGCACTGGTGCTATGAACAGATCTTAGGAGTGAAGAACAAATCACAAAAGTATTGCCCGGAATAGGTTCTTCAGAAACTATCCCCTGTGAAAGGGGGCTGAGAATGGGAAGGTGCATGCGGCTTCTGGCAGGGTCACACTTGTAACATCTGGCTGTGAAAGCTGGAAGGCTCTGCCAACTCCCTTTGAATAACAGGCCGTGCTCACGGAGACTGAGCGTAGCTGTGCATTCCTGTGAAACTCACCCAGAACACTTGGAAGGGTCACGAGGAGGAATGTCAGGGAAAAGAGGGGAAGGGCCTACGACTGTTAAAGCCAGAGCTGCTCAATCTGGCTTCAATTGCTTTTCTTTTCTTTTCTTTTCTTTTCTTTTCTTTTCTTTTCTTTTCTTTTCTTTTCTTTTCTTTTCTTTTCTTTTCTTTTCTTTTCTTTTCTTTTCTTTTCTCTTCTCTTCTCTTTTCTCTTCTTTTCTCTTCTCTTCTTTTCTCTTCTTTTCTCTTCTTTTCTCTTCCTTTCCTTTCCTTTCCTTTCCTTTCCTTTCCTTTCCTTTCCTTTCCTTTCCTTTCCTTTCCTTTCCTTTCCTTTCCTTTCCTTTCCTTTCCTCTCTTCTCTTCTCTTCTCTTCTCTTCTCTTCTCTTCTCTTCTCTTCTCTTCTCTTCTCTTCTCTTCTCTCTCTTATCTTTCTCTTCTTTTATCTTCTTTTCTTTTTCCCTTTCCCTGCCCTGCCCTGCCTCTTCCTCTTCCCTTGCTCTTTCCCTTTCTTCCATTTCCTCTTTCTTCTTCAAGAGATTCATTCATGGAACTGTAAGAAAGCAGATCTCTGTCAAAAAAAAACAAAAAGGGAGAACTCCAGCATGGCTGCGTAAGGGAAGGCATTTGGGTATTGCTGACGACCAGAGACACTACATAAACAGGGACCAACTTAAGGCAGTTCATCAAGAAAACAGGGGAGACAGAGCAGCAAAGCTTGTGCCTTTGCTAACACAATAATGAAGCCGTTAGAATGGTGTACCTTTACTGTTAGCTTAACATACAGTTTGGGCTCACGCCTGAGCCCGGGCTCTCCAGCTGCCCACACTGCGTGTGTGTCAGTGTGCTCTACAGCTCCAGCCCCGCGAGCCACATTCGAACCCTACGCAGAGAAGCAAGAGGGAGGCAGCTCGTTTGAATCAAGGTGCTTCAAGCTCAGCACAAACAGCAGTGTAAGCTGTGTAGCACAGGTAGCGTGGCACGCAGCTTAGCGCACAAACAGCAACAGAATAGCCCAGCTTCTGCTTTTTGTTGCTCCCTGTGTGGTGTGGTCAGTCTTGCTTCTCAAAGCAAGCCTTAGATGCCTGCTGACTTAGTACAGACACTTCTGCCAACAAGAGAGTGAAGAAAACTGGTGCAACAGATAGCACACCATGGGATGGATCACAGAAAGTACTGAAGCAACACGCCTCTGTCTCCCTGTGCTCTGTGCTACACAGCCTGTTTCAGATTTGTGGCCCTCTGATCACAGGAGGTTGGGTAATTTTCCAATTCCAACCCTCCAAGTTACTCCTCACTAGACATTTCCTTACCAAGATGTCCGTGGGGCTCCTTCTCCCTACTACATGGATCCGCTCCGGGTCTAGCCCCAGTCTGCAGGACACGGTTCAGGTCTCCTCTTTGGGTTCCTTCCCACCCCTGTCCTTCCTTCTCTCTCCCTGTTGGAGTCTCTGGGGAGGTGGCAGCAGCAGCAACCAGCTGCCCTCTGGGTGGTGATGTGAAGTTTAGATATTTCCTTCTCCTTTGACCCCCTCTTGCACTGTCCTTACGCTGACACACAGACTGCTTCTCGTAGCGCAGCGTGACTGCTGGTTGTTCAGCCTGTTGCTCAGGTCCTGCTGTATCGGCAAAGGCAGCCACACCTGCATTTCACCAGTAGCTACAACTTTCTAGTGGTGATGAAGGACTTCTAAGGAGCAGGCGCTGCAGCTGGGCATTACCTTTTTGTGTTACCACCTCTTGGAAATCTAACTCAAGGAACATTTCACTGTTTGGCATTATCATCCTATCCGCTTTCCCCCTCCATATTCCAACAAGAGGACCATGGGAGATGCTGGCTGCAAGGGAGATCCTGGTGACTCCATGCTGTCAAGAGCTGAGGTGCTGGAAAAGCCAGGGAGGGTGGTGCAGTCTGCAGAGACACCGAAAGGGAGGATGTGCTGGCTTAGGAACAGAGGGGAGGTTACATGATCGGAGCTGCAGAAAGGAAAATGCATGAGTCAATATTCATCCATATATTCATGATCTGTAGGCTTGAGTGCTGCGCTGCTCATTATCTAGGCATGACCTTAAAAACTGCAGTTGATTGAGAACACGGCAGCCCATCTGCTTGGCAACACGGGCTGCTGGGGGCCTCACCCCAGCACTCTGCTCCCTGCACTACTTCTCTGTTCTTTGTGTGAATACAAATTCAAGGGCTCAGGCTTCATCTCCAAACCCTCTGCTAGGGGCTGAGATAAGGCATCCACAACTCCTTCTCTCTCAAGAGCACAGGAGTGAAATCTGTGTGTGCAGGACACATAGCCTTCTCTGCGCCCCAGCTCCAGCTCTGTACGGCAAACTTCCTTCTCCTCTCTTCCTCCCCAAAATAA
>VZTV01019674.1:0-18195 GCA_013400875.1 Anhinga rufa
TCTGGGGGAAGAGCCTTTTCCTATCTCATGGGTGATATATATTCTTAATTCCTTTAGAAATATTTCGCATCAACCATTCAAATTGTATACAGTATAAAGACAGTTCCAATCCAAGACCCCATATCCAAATACTCCCCTACCTTTGAGGTGTTCCACATCTGGGTAGTATTTAGCAGCCTGAGTCTGTCTGTAGACAAGAATTTACCTCATTATCAATTGCCACCACACGCCTTATTGAACTGCACCCTAAAAGACAGTGTATGCAGTTGGGATGGCTGTATCCAACACTGTCCCCACATACAATCATGAGCACTCATCACAGAGGGGACCATTGCTATGAAGCAGGGGTCCTGTTATTCTCCCTGTGCAATAAGGAATTAGCAAAATGGGCAAAATTCATCAGCACTCTTGGCAGAAGCTCTTGCCCTGAAGATGTGAGCATATGAAGATGAATTTGCATTGTGTTATGCAGGGAAGCTATCACCGAGTCATAAGAGGCAGGGGGAGGCGAGGAGGGATAGCCTATTAGGTCATTGGGTCTGTACTCTCAGCCAAAGACTGCTAACTTGAATCTATCCTTCACTGCTTTTTCCAGTCTGGTTTTTAAAATAACATAGAGGCTTCCACCTCTTCTCGGGGGAAATATTTCACAGACTACCAGACCTCACCCATAGGAAATGTGTCCTGATACTCAGCTTAAATTTTCTCTCATGCTCATGCCCCAAGTGCACTCGGCTCCTTTGGTTAAAGCAGTTGTTAGATTTCCACCCGCTCCACTGGACTGGTTGAACCACCTCCTCAGAAGGTAGATAAATATGCATGTAACAAGCTACTTCAAAAAAAAAAATCATTGGTAAAGGAGGAGGGCAAGGAATTATGTCTCAGCAACAGTGAACCAAGGTAGCTTGAATCTGACAGAGAGCCAGGAAATTAACATTTTAGGGCCAGTCATCTTGCTGGCCAACGGGCCTCCTTTTCTTCTTGCAGCACAAGTGCCAGCCTTTACTTAGAGTGTTCTGCCTTTTGCCTGTTTATCTGATGGAGTTTTTCTTCTCTCTGTTACTCTTCACAGAGTAACGTCTATAAGGTAGGTAGACAGCTGAGAGTGGATAGATTGCTTTTTGAAATGCTCCAGAGATTTATTTGCTACCAAATGTGGCTACTGACATTTAACAGATTGTGGTTATTATTATTGTCATTATTCTTATTTGCTGCTGTTACTTCTTAGCACGATGCCAACTGGATTATCCTGCTTTTAAAATATCATTTCAACAGTTTGGAAACTCAGTGCAAATAATCCGAGGAGAATGACAACTCCGAAAATTTCTTAAGAAACTTGCTAAATTCTCAGTTCATCTGACAGAGGGAGGGGCAGCACAAAACGTAGGTGCCAGCAAAGGATCGTAAAGGACCATGCCTTTAGTTTTAGTTTGGTTCAGGACATGCTCCCTGCTACAGCCAGCCATGCAGCTGCGTAAGCTTTGGTTTGATCAGCAGCTTTCCTCCTGCCTCTATTTCTACCTCTGCTTTTATCTACCTGCCAACCTAGTTACCGCTCCCTTCTTCCCCCTCCTCAGAGCATTTATAGTACTTGTTTGACTTCAAAAGGACAACTATCAGTTTCTAAAAAACTATGCAGAAAGAACCACAAGACAAGGCTAAACTCATTGCTCATCCACAAAAACTCACATGCAGGACCTGCCTCAAGGCTGAGGCTGAAGCAACAACTGGTGCTCTCAGAAAGAAACCTCAGGTGAATCTGAAGTGGAAGCTACTTAAGCATTTACTAAGCCACGTGTCCCTGGCACATTTTCTAGCCTTTGTCCCTCCTGTCTCTATTTACAAAGCTGACATGGCACAGCTTCCTTGCTAGAAGAGGCCCCAGGGCAGCTTGGATTTATAGGCAGCTTACAAAACTGCCTCTAACTGACACCACCAGATGCCATGTCTCAGGAGCACTCTAGGTATCACGTCATTCACTAGACCAGGGTCAGTACAGTGCTGAGTTAACCACTGACTCAGGAACAGAATGCATTCATGTTAAAGGAATGGCTGAAACTATGCCCTCCTTCAATTGCCATCTGCCCTGCTTGTTTCTTCTTTCTGGGCTTTGTATCTAGTAGGACTCAAAGCTTTATTTGTCTCCAGACCTTTTTTTTTCCTCTAAGCGACCTTGTGCTTCAATTGCAAAGCTTCAGTTCCCAAACACAGAGACACAGCCCATCCACTAGAGAGCACAGAAATGTTTATATTTCCAAGTGAATGCATTTCCATTTTCATTTCTTCAACCAACATCATCCTTTCCATGAGCCACTCTCCCTCTCTTCCACCCAGATGTCTCAGGCAGAGCCTGAAGCTCCATTCAGACTCCCAAAGATGGAGCACTTGGCTTTTCTCAAGAAATCTTGGTAGGCTCTTGGAAATTAGGACTGCAGAGTAAAAAGGACATTTTTGTTCCATGGAAAGTTGTAATTTTCCCTCTAGTTTCCTACAGGAGAAATGGAAGAAAAAGCTACTTATTTCTTAATTTGTCAGAGGGGACAGGAGATCAAGAGCTTCAACCAGCTCTGCTGGTTGGGATAGACAGGGATGGCTTCCCTCAGGTCTCAGAGTTGTGCTGTCCAAATGCAGAAGAGTCTGACAGAGGAGTTTCTTGCTTCTTCCTTTGAGAATAACAGACTTTCCTGGCTCTCACCTTAGGAAGTCTTTTCCCCAGTATCCTATGGAAACAAGATCTATGCAGTCATTCTGTGTGTCTGTCTGTCTGTCTGTCTCCACTTCTGTATCCCTCCAACTCCCAAATAAGCTTTGAACCATTGGCTCAACGCACTGGTTAAGGAATGTAGGTCTCAAAGAGGATTATGGCCCTAAAGATTTCTTGAAAAGGGAAGAGAAAGACTCTATGTCCCCATGGAAAGAAGAGTGTACATTGAGTGCATTGAGTCTTCGACTGGATACCAGAGAGCCAGGGTCAAAGAGGACCTTTTAAATACCGTGGCTGTCAGGAAGGCCTCACCTTCACAGACTCTGAAGTTGACTATCAGCGATGAGACCCAAGCTCTCAGGAAAATAAGCTTCCTTACTGTTGATGAAGCTACTTGCTCTTTTCCCACCACAATTACAATATGCAGCTTACATTTCCATTTGCTTAATTTTGTCCCATGATAATTATATGAGGCAATTCGGCCGTCATAAAATTTTTGTAGTCTTTATTTCCAGGAAACATGAGAAACTCATACCTGAGTTCCTGAGTCCAGTCAGGGGTAGCGAGGACTTTGGGTTTGATCCTCTCAGCTGCAGGAAATAGTTTTGTACCAAGGAACAACTTTGTACATTCTCAGAGTAGCTTGTCTCCATCTCTGCAGTTATGATAAAGTTTGTTGGCTGTTACTGGTAGGGGTTTTGCTCATGGTACCTGCTCTAATATCATAGCATTTGTAGCATTCAGAACAATACTAATGGAAAGCTTAATAAATACTGTCTGTTGTTAACCCTTTCAAGAAATTTTTACAAATCTCTGAGTATTGTGCACTTAACAGACCAAGGGGCAAATGAAGTTAATGTGAAGAGAGTTTGATAAATTAATCTTTAGCTTGTGATATGTCTGTAGCCTTCCACCAAGCCAGTCAACATGCTGCAATCGTGTAAACCCTTCTGCAGATCTCCCATTTGAAAGGTGAAGCCCTGGCCTATTAGAATGGGGATGTAGCAGGGAATCCTTCAGCAGCAGATGTTTTAGAGCAGATAATTCGCTGGATATTTCTACATTGCAGACCCTGCGCTGCCCCTTCTGGCCTTACTCAGCTCATTTGGAAAATAACCGCAGGCTTGGCATTTTGTGTCGCTGCTGAATTTCAATCAGGAACGAATGCTTTGTCTGCATTGCAGAGAAGCGCTGCAGGAATGGCAGGGAGGGTCCCACCCCATATCTCAACCACACTTTCTGTCATAAGAGATTTCAGCACTTTGGGTTTTCAGCAAAACTCGTCTAGGTCTGTGCATGTGCGCATGTGTGCATTTGAGTACGAGCCCACATGGTGAGGTGAACAGTTTGATGAATCCAGGGCCATGGTTTGTGGGTGGCATCTGTAGAGCAGCTGACGCTGAGCTCAGAGGAATGGAGGACTTTGAAAGATTCTATGTGTGCTATTGCTTGGAAAAGATGCAAATATTAACTGGCATATGGGGTGGGACCGGGGAGCTCGTGTGAGACCCAGTAACCTGATGCTCTTTTGCTAGCATGGAGCTGACATGAAAGATTAAGTGGGTCATCACATAGCACCTAGCTGTGACTCAGCTGTCTTGGCTGTGTGGAGAGACAGTTTTTCAGTCAGTTCTCCCCAGCAGTTTGTTTTGAGATATAAATCAAAATTATTTCTAATACGTCACAGTGGTCACCCAGAGCTAGAGGCAAGCCACTCAGCCAGCCAGGGGAGGAGGCGGAATGGTTAGGAAGTGCATCACATCAGTTCACCTGATCGCTTTCTGCATTGATTTAGCATTTGGCTAGCAATGATGTCAGGAGCTGAGTAGGTGTTAGACTCTCTCTCAGCCCAGGAGGGGCTGAGTCTAAGTCACTTATTACTTTTGGAGATTTTCAGAAGAATGCGTAAAGGCTAGACACATGGATACTGTTGACTGTCAGACACGTCTGCTTACCGCTCATCTGAAAGCCTCTTCCTTTGCACTTGCAGGAAGCTTGGTGCAAGTTTCTGTGAGAGAAAACATTGCTCTCCGGCATCTTGTACAGGCACAGGAAATGATTAAGTAAAAAATGTGTAGGTGAAAGCTGCATTGGCCCTACACTGCACTTCGCACGGTGCACTCGTCCTCGCATGGAAGATAACGCTGTTTCTTTTGATTGCAGGGGAAATTGGATGCTCTTTGGGTCTTGCTGCGGAAAGGTTACGACCGCGTATCTGTGATGCGCCCACAGCCAGGAGACAAGGTACTGTGCCTCAAAACATTTTTTTACAGCTAGGGAAAAATAAAACCCCTCTAAAGCGTCTGACTGCCTTTACCTGGGGGACTGAAGGCAGACACTCATGGCAGCTTAGAAACAAAAATTCAGTCGTGTCTGTCAGCTTTGTTTGCAACTGCAGTTCATGCAGCTTGACTGATTCAGTTTCAAGTATGAAAACTGTCCAGGTGCAGTGACAGAAATACCAATCAAAGAGCCCAGCACAGTCTTGCTCTTGATAATATAACTGCTTTTAATTAATTTTAAGTCGTTCTAATTAATATTATGCACATTGTCATTCATTAAAATCTTACATCATGGAATAAACCCCTGAATATACAAAAATATATTTTGCTGTATAAATTTAAACTTCACGGGCACTTTTACAAAGCAAAGTTTGCAGAATGAGGTTTGGGCTGTTGTGTGAGAGGGAGGAAGTATTCCCATATATTTCTAGAAAATCTGGGTTCGTGCAAACTTCTATACATTAATGTGTGCTTATGGGGGGAACAGAAGCCACTGAAGAGAATGGACTAATGTCACTCTACAGGAATGACACCGCCTATGACAGCAGGACACTATAGTGCTACCTCTGATCTCCAGGGTGTTAATCTCATTTTTGGCAGAATTAAAAGTCTGGGTGCTTGAGGACAGTTATCCCAAACTATCTCTAGAGGTAGCTAGCTGAGCACTGATGTGGCCACACACACTCACGTGGTGCGTTCAGCTCTAAGCACCCAGCAGACACGCAGGGACATGCAGCTGGGAAGGGAGCGTGAGAGCTGCACCTCAGCTTTGCCAATATAGTGTGTGTTCAAGGTACACAACATGGGTACACTGAAATCCCTGCGGTAGCCATAAGACATCCCCTAACTCCTTGCAATTTAGGTGGTTACACCCAGTTGCCTAGGGCTGTTCCCAATCCAATTTTTAATATCTCCAAGGGTGGAGATTCAACATCTCTCTGAGCCCTTGTCCATATTCACCTCATGGAGAAAGCTGTCCGTTATATTAATGTCTTATGCAGTCAGTTTACACACCTCTGACATCAATCAACAAGAGAGCCTGGAGTTGCTTCAGGAGTAGATTTGGCCCAAAGTGTAAGTAACCGTGTAGTATTGTGAAGGCTTCAGGAAACTCAACTGCACATCAAACAACAATATAATTTTTTGGTGGAGAGTTACAGTCCTGTAACACTTGGCTCCCTGTAAGGTTTTCCACCGAATCCAGGACCAATGAACTTTTTTGAATAAAAAGGTTTAATATTTTATTCCTTTGGGGGAAGATTTGTTAAAATATCTTCATACTGATTTCTGGGAGAAAAGTTCAGAATACACATTGCTAATGCCTGGCAATTTTCCCTCAGAAATCAGGGCCTGAAGAATGCCTGTTCTGTGAATAACATTTTTGCTTTGACAGGCTAAGATTATTTACATGAAAAATGCCACTTCCATTTATGCTAGGGAAAATCCGGAGCAGTTTAACTGAAGCTGATACAGTTAACAGGAATTTATATTAGAGCAACCGGCAGCAGACTCCATCCCTTTCTGCTGATGTATCTCTTAGACATGCAGTTCTGTGCCCTGTTAGCATAAGCAACAGCAGAATTAGCCCGAATAGGTGTTATATGATCCAGCCTCAAAGTATATTAAGCTCTTTATGATTCTGTTGTGCTGTGAAGGATCTCTGACTTGGGTACAATATAATTGAGTGTGAAAGAGAAGCTGGCTGAAAATACACCCGGGCTTACAGCTTGCTAAAATACCTGTTTCTCTCCAGCTGGGAGACTTGCAAATGTTTGGGCACTTTCCTGTGTAGGTATGAAGTTCTTCTTGGACTTTCTGTGAGGCTAGACTGCGCTCAGAACATTTGTTTTCCTTCGTGTAAATGAAATTATGAGCCTGAGCGTTTGTCTTCTTTGAATAACCATGTGTGACCCTCTCGATGTTTTTAATCACTTTCAGATTGAAGTGAGCAGTTTATGTTTATTCCTTTCCAGTAGTGACCTAACTACCAGGTGATGTCACCCGCAACAGTACAGGCAAAACCAATAAAGGAACTCACTGTAAAACACTAACATTACTTTCATTAGTTTACACAGCTGAAATGGCAGAATTAGGCAGGATTTTCCCCTCCCCTATTCAGCAAAGATGTCGGGGGTTTGTTTCCTTACTTCAGATTTAAAGGAGGGAGAAGAATCTAGCTTTCAAGCACTAGGTTCAGCTTTGCGATTTCTGAGTCATCCTCCATCTTGCTATAGACATTTCCCATAATTTGGATGCTAGTTTTAGTCTGTTGTACCTCACTTTCTCCTTTGTAGATGTAGAAAGTGATTTTAGCAGAGCTGGGCATTAGGAAGGTTGGCTTTACAACATTTTGAGGCTTCGTGCAAGGGATGAGGCAATATTGCTGTTAGGTGAACCTACCATAATCTGCAACTGTGCCTTGGAAGACAAATTAGTCAAAAAGAAAAGCAAAAGGTTACAAAAATAGTTGCAAAATTTGCACCACACAAAATAAGGAGACTCCAAGCCCTGTTTGGTCCCTGCCAATCTCCCTCTATTCTCCTCTGTGCCACTGTTCTTCTAAGAGAAATTTAAATGTGTGTCCAACCCTTAGGACACAAAGACTGCATGATTCAGGCTACTTTAAGGCTAGTGGCTTCTCCCAGATCAGCAAACATCAAATATTAGCTCAGAAAATACATTACTGTGTTGGTGTGATTGGAAATCCGGTGGGAAGGTCAGTGTTGAGTTGATGGGGATGGCAGCATGGGAACATCTGCCAGTGCTGACCGCAGTCGTCAGTGCCTTCAATGCAGATAGCCCTGAGTCAGCGTGAACAGTTTGCTTTCCTTGCAAGAAAAAATACCAAGGAAAAGGAGCAATTCCACAGCAAATCTTTTTTGAAATGAAATCTGTGTCTGTAGGACAGTGTTGCAAAAGAAAAGGATGGGATGTGTTGCACTGAAATGATGGGAAATTTCTACCCGCGCAAACAGCTGTGTGGCCAGAATCCCCTGCCCGGGAAGTCGGGGCTAGTTTGGATGAGCTTGGATCTAATCCCTGCCATTAGGCTGGAGACTTTTCACCACTATCACAATGAGATGGCCTCTGGATTACTTATAAACACAGCCCTTCCTCTGAAATGGGTGTTTGATAGTATAAATTTAATAATCTGTTCGTCATTTCCTTCATCCAAGCTGGGACATAGTTCTCGGCATCTCTCCAGCTTGCAACAACGCTCACAGCAACAGCACTTCAACCCTTTGCTGTCCAAAGACAGGACCACTTTTGTGATGGATGCATGGATACACTGGGTCACTTAGCAGGTGCATTTATACACCTGGTCGCATGCCAGGAATACTGCCAAACATACGGTATGGCTGACAGCTAGTGTGAGGAAGATGCCTTTTGACACAGTGCTCTGAGATATGGCACGTCACCTCCTTGATCTGACATGCAGACTGAGGCCAGCTGGCTGTATCCAACAGGTTTACATGTTCCTATTGCAGGAGATGCTGAAGGACAGCACCGTGGAGGACATTCAGATCCAGACAGCACTGCACATTCACACACAGACACCTAGGTGCTCTCCCAGCCATGTTTTCTGGTGCAGAGTTTGCCAGCACTAAAGATTCGCCATCGGGGTAGAGCTGTAAAAGTCATTTTGGCAGTGGTGAGCTCAGCTATAAATTCCTGTGGCCTCTCCATGTGATTCTAAATAGCTCCTTTGGACCAGGCACTGTGGACCAGGGACACAGCAAGGACAGACTTGGTCCACCAGATTGCAAAATTTTGAGCGGCAAGTCCACAGGCTTTCATAGCTGTCCACTGGCCAATTCAGATTTGATCCTGTTCTTCTGGGAAGCGTAGGTGAAGGAGCGCTCTACTCAGCTTGTCAGCAAAGGAGGCCCATCAGAGCTGGTGCTGACAGCTCCAAGCCAGTCGTGTGGTTTTAAAGTGGAGATACAGATGATTCGAAACTTCAGCCCTGATGCACTGGTGTAAACCCAGCCTTGCCAGCTGCAGAAGAGGGGAAGCTTCAGGCAGTCAGATGCAGGGCTTTGAGGTATTGCTTCCCAAGACAGGGCATCTTCAGCTTTCCAGCTTTTTCCTGACTGCCTAACTTCATCCCGACGCCATCCTGTCAGAGGGTGCTGCGGTGCGTGCTATCTGCTGGGCCGTAGGGGACCAGGCCTCCCATCGCTCCTATCCCGGGTCCTCTGCAGGAATGCTAGGCAATGGAGGCTAGGCTGGGCGCTCTGGTTCGTCTACCTGGCAGTCACCCAGAGGAGTTTCAGACTAACTAGCTCAGTTTCAATCACACTGTGCAGCCGCTCAGTGTAGACTTCATGACACAAGCTGAATAAATACTTCAGAGTTACTTAGCAGCAAACTAGCATGCCCAAGCTGCCAGCTGCGTACAGACTGCCAGCCATAGCAGTCTTTACAGCATGGACATGCCCTAGGAACGAGGGAACCAGTGATTAGCAAAGCATCCTACAGTAACCAGCAGCCTCAAACGGAGCCACCAGATTAAAATCCCACCACATGGTGCATTCTCAGACTAGATAAACATTTGAACCCTTGCAGGCAAAATTTATGTCTAGTAAAGAGGAGCCTGAAATTCATAGGTAGGAGCCTTTGACCATATGAAATACCTAAAAGCTACAAGGAGGAGCTGTTCTGAAAGCAATTTGTACCTCCTTCCTTCTCCTTCCTGAAGAAAAGAAGGAAGCAGATTTCAGACTCTTGGTGCTGTCGAATGGGCACCTTCGCTCACCCACTGGTCAACATAAAAAAGTGAAGCCAGATGAAAAGTAACTGAAAGGCATCTCTGTTTGCTTTGGAACCTGAAAAGGAATTGGACTTAATCCCAGGGTTACATCATTTTCATATATAAGCAATCCCTTGCTATAATCAGTTACTTCATCCACTGCCAGCACATTAGCTGAGCTGTTCAAAAAGATCGCTTGCGTAGAATGAAACGTGGATTCAGCTTCAAACGCTGTGTTGACTGTTTGTTACTGTTTATCTGCTGTAGCCCTCGCAGCATCCTAGGTACCACACAACTTGTCGAGAAAGACGTCCCCTGCCCTGAAGTTCACATTATTCTGTAACAAGACATTGGTTCAAGGCTAGTGACTAATAAATTTGCAGTTTATATACATTGCAGTGGATAATGTGGGGGCTGAAGCTTAGATTCCAGTCTTCCTCCTCTGTGTGACCTCAGACAAACCCTTCTCTTTGCCTGTTGTCTGTTCATGCCTTGAACCCTTTAATCAAGGTTGAAATGCCTTGTACTAGGACTGTTTCTTTGCTGCAAAAGATAACAGTTAGAGAAATAACTGACTAGGAAGTGCTGGATACAGGGTTAGATGTTTCTGGACAACAGAGAGCTGAGAACTCTTCAAGGAGAACTGTCAGAAAGGATGCCTGCCCCTAGCGTGGCAGCAGCCTGACCTGGCTCTTACCTGGCTCTGACCTGGCTCTGACCACTGTAGCTCTGAGAAAGCTATGGCTTTTGATATCAGCAACAGGTCCTGATCAGCACGTCTGCAACAACTGGCCACGTGCCTGTCTGCATTTGCAAGAACAATCCATGAAGCAAACTTTGGTCTGGTTTGCAGAAGGCTTTTAAAAATGCATCTTTTATCCCAAAGCAACAGAAAAAGAGAGGGATGTTCAGGACCTGTTTTGAAGTGCACCCAGAGAGGCCGAGATGCACAAAGAGGTTGTGAAATTCTTTTTTTGGAGTCAAACCTGGAAATGGTCTGAGGTTACCAACAGACACAGATGTTTCCAATAAGTCAAGGAAGTCAGAGTCACATGGGATTCCTGTGGTCTTCTCACATTTTCGAGAGACTAGGTTTGCATTCTTGTCAGCATTAATGAGGTTATTTTTACATTTGAAACATCATCAGATAGGGGTGATGTAAAAATATATATATATTTTTTAGAAAGCTTCATTGCTTTTATCACGGAGTAATGGAATGCTTATATGTGCAAATTGCTCACTAAGCACAGGATCCAAATAATTAGTGCCTCTTCAAAGTGCCAGTTGCATTTCCTTGATAAACATTGTCCTGTCAGGAATTTATGGGGAGATTATTAAAATGTGTTTCAAGCTCAGACTTGGCCAGGAACATCTCAATCTGGGAGCAAATTATATTTTACATTTTTATTGCATTGCATTTTGTGTTTGTATAGGTAAATACAGATGTAGATGGGTATAAATGTGGAGAAAACCTCAATGAACTTGGTTTCAGGCTTCGCTGTGAATGTGCAGCCTAAGGAGTTCAGATGACCACTCTGGATTATATCAGCCATTCATCCCAAACGACTGGTTTTTGTGAAGGGCCCAGTCCTGCAAAGCAAGGACTTGCTCCTGCATGTGAAGTCCCACTGCATTTCTGGAGAATCACTGGAGCACACGCTCCAGTGCTGCTGACCGGGGGCCTGCCCCTACACAGCTGTGCAAGAGCGGACGCAAAGAGCTGTCCGACCCAGCCAACAATGGCCTCAAAGTCTTAAGCCTTGAGATGGGTAGCTCTTTTAATTTGCATCCTGCTATCATAATTCTAGATCTAAGATGTCCAACTGAGCTGGAGGTTTGTGGGCTATTCTCATATGGCAGCAGGGAGATCTGAAGTCTGGGCACTGGACTGGGAGTCGAAGCCCAGAGTCGCTCCAGTCTCTGACACTGACACACAGAGTGACCTTGACTAAGCTACTTTATCACCTTCCATTTCTCAGAGGCTTTTCCTCTAAATGCGGCTAATCCAACATATTTTCTTTCCCAAAGCATTTGTGAAAATGAAGGCTGGAACTCGGTAATAAATTTAAAGGATTAGCAACAGCCATGGCTGTGGGCAGGGCCAGCTGCCTTTGCAGGTATGTGTGTAGGTTTGCACCATGGCCTGTGGGTTCATGTGGTTACAACATGATGCTGATAGTACAGAGATTCAGGGTTTGAAGGTTCTGGTCTGTACATTTTAGGCCTGTATGGTGCTCAGATGGTTTAAAGTAGAAGTCTGGCAGTGTTTCTTACATGATTCATCTTTCTGTTGCAAGCTGAGGTGTTACAAGAAGAAACTCAGTGGGAACCAGGAGCTGGCTTTGCCAAGTCTGTCCACACGCCACCTGTGGCACCTGTGTCAGGAGCTGACCTGTTTCAGCAGACCGAGATTCTCAGTTCCTGGGACAGCCCTCCTGAGCGCTCCTAGCTGAGTGGGCAATCATCATTGTGTCTAAAAAATGCAGAAGAAAAAAGCAGCCTGAATCATTACCACGTTACAGAAAATTTCCTCCTTCTCTGTCCGTTCTTATGCTTTGAAAAACCTGAAAAACATTTAATCTGCTGCACATAATTGGGTGTTTCACAGAAGAGATTAGCACCGGCTGCTGTGCCACTTGAGGAATGTGAGTGTCTTTTTATACTGGCAAATTCAAACTCTCCAAAAACAAAGTCTTCTTTCCATGACTTTCCCTGTCTGTGGAGAAAGCTCTGCACTTGCAAAGGCCTATCTGGGAAATAACTAGTCGTCTCTCACTGCCCACACAGTGTTGAAATGGAAGGAAATTAAATTTAAACTAAAAAGAGAGGGACAGTGCTGCCACATAGCCTGGGGCCTTGCCCCTTGTTCCTTACAGTGGTGTATTCATATGCTCCAGGCATCAGCTTAAATCAAACCCATTGTGCCAGGTGCTGTACAGGTGTAAGACAAAACCAGAATCTCAGCCTTGTTTGAGGCAAGGGGCAAGAGCAAGCATAGGCAGATACAGTGAGAAACACTGAGGCAATGTGGCAGTACTAATTTATCTGAATGCTGAACAGTGGCTCTACAACACCAGCTGGAATAAACCCTTAAAGTAGTTCAAATCTTCCTTTAACCGCAAGGAGCAACTGCTGCTAGTTCATTCTCCCTCAGCGTATCTCCCATGCAGCTTCCAAAGAAGGGACAGTGCAGAGTTCCAGCAGAAACTGAATATATGTGCGCATGCATGTGTGCACGTGTGTTAGAGCCCAGAGCAGGCACTGCCTCTGGAGGTCGGGCCGTAGGAGGGGGAGAGTGCAAAACTCTTGCTGGGTCACAGCAAACCTCTTCTGGACCAGTGGGACAGGGAATTAGACCGTCGGGTGTTTCTAACCGTGCAAAACTTGCAGAATATATTTTAGTTTGCCAGAGGACAGATGTCGAGGTGCAAGCACTTAGATGGTGATGTGGGTTTCTCCATCTAACCTGGTACTACCTCCCCTCTTGATACAAAGGTAGGTGCTTGTGTTTCCACTCTGGTTCCTCTTCCCCTCCCATCCTCCCTAGCCCCAAGTACACACAACTACATTTGGCTCCTCTGAGAAACTGTACGAAATGGGGTTTGTCCAGATTTTAGTACAGCACTGAAACCATCACAAGTGCTGAGCTTTACTGTAAAGTGTGATTTGAATTGAGGCAAGAAATTACCCTCCTTAAGTGTTGACTTGAGATTTCTAGAGCAGTGAGAGACTGGGCAGGCTCTCTGCTCAGAGGATATTCCTGTGTGGGGCTCATGGAAAGGGCAGCCTTCGGTATAATGAGCTGAGAAACAAAAGGGGTTCCTAGTTTGTTTTAAAGAGCAGAAGGCAAAACAAGCTAATGGAACAGCGTAGTTCAAACTTTCCTCTGCATGGAGTGAGTAGTTCTGCAGCTGTGGGGTGAATGAAATAACTGTTGGAGTATAAACCCTTACTGGAGCCGTGCAATGATAATAATGCTGTGCTGGGGGGGGTAGAATTGCAGAACCCAGGAGACCAGATGCAGAAAAGTGTCTAGGTATGTAAATTCTCACATTCAATGCAATTGCAATTCAAACATTGCAAATTTGTTCAGTAGGTGTTTAGGTTCTTAGAAATCAGTAAAAACGTAGGAAGTTAAACTCCTCTAACAGAAAGAGTAGCATTTTGATGCAGAGAGAATCACCTGTGACAGACGTCTAGAAAACCCATCCCTCCCATGCATATTTATGCTGAGTGAATGTTGATGTTGCATTTGTGTTGTTTCCCTCATGCAGCTTCCAGCAGTGGGCTGGGCTTACTCCCCTTATCCTTATGGGAAAGCGAGGTCATTGTTTCCTGTGGGATTGCAATAAATTCCTAAAAATAAGCAGCAGCCCCAGCTGAACAATTTGGACTGTGTCTGGGTCCATCTGCACTGAGAACTTGTGAGGGGAACCCTAGGTCTTACATCAGCGATCAGAGGGCCCTCAGGGACTTGCAAAGCCACCCAGAAACAAAAGCACCGACAGCAGATTCTTCACCTGTAGTCCAAGGCACAGAAAGGGATGACTTAAACTACAGCTTAATTCAATCCTTGGCTTTCCCTGGATGGGTCCCCATCCTGCATGTGAAAGCATGCGGTACCTGCAGGGGTACCTGGGCAAATATACTGCACGAAGTGCAAAAAGAGCAGTCGGCGTCAGATTGAAGATTTAGGATGGAAGTTGTGAAGACAAAGGCACAGTGGATCTAGGAGTGGGACAGCCGGTAGAGCACTCACACCATATCGGTGTGTCACACAGCAGCCAGGTTGAAGCATAACATTGGTAGCGTTAGAGCCTCACCTCTCTGGTCAGCCGTCCCTGGCGTCACACAGTCCTAATAACTGCAGGGCTCTGCTTCCTGTTTTGTTTTTGTTAATACACGTACAAATGCCAAACATGGAAGTGGTATTTCAGAAGAGCCATAAAGAGACACGGTAGTGCGTACCAGGGCAGCAACCACCCTGTGTGGGTGGCTAGTGTAACCCCAGCTGGCCTTGAGCTGCTTTATGTAACGCTCTTCTGCTGCCAGGGCTTCAGCTCTCCCTCTTACCTCTGCTGTAACCGGTGTCCCACTGAAATCTGCAGGTACTGTGCTGTGTGCGCCTCCCCTTGCCCAAGGCAAGTGGATACGCAAAGCCCAGCCTCTTTCAAAGAGGAGTGCAGGACTCTACCAGTAATGAAGAACCCCTTCCTGTATGTCCCTACAAGAAGTAGGCACCTATACTTGGTGGCCAGTATACCACCTGTGGTATACCACAGTATACCACCCTGTACCACCAGCGACTTGCAGACCACGGGGAGCACAAAGGCAATTTATTTCAGCGTTATCGCCAGTGATTTGTCGTCAGCCATTATGCATTTGCAATAAACTCAGCCGTTAGCAGGTTCATGAGGAAATGTAAAGGCCATTATGTATTGCCGGCGCACAGGAATACTGTTTTTAACTTAAGGCTGCATTATTAGAGCTGTATAGAAAGGTACAGAAGGAATGTAGCAGCCTGGGCCTTTGCTTGGAGTGCACAAATCCGATGAAAACATGCCTAAAGCTGTAATTACTTGTTCATAATTGGATACTGAGGAGCAAATTCTGCCACACAAACCTCCAGTGAGTTCACCGAAAGTCATGAAATCTGTTTCATTATAGAGTAGCCAAGATGAATGGTAATATGGGGAAGGCTAGGTATTACCAATTAACTGTTAATATCACAAAGCTCATGAGCAAAATCTATCATCCTGGAAAGTCCCCTGAGTCCTCTCTTATTTTGAATTAGGAGTCTATTTTAGAGATGAGGGAATTCAGATTTAAGGTAGTTATCTGATTTCACACCATGCTGTTTCACAGTCTCATTAATAGAATCCTCCTCCTGAAACAAAGAACAGAAACCAGGAGATATGATTTCAAATTCCCCTGCTTTAAATACTAGACCATGTTCCCTTTTCAGAGCTGAGAATAAAACCAGCTGTGTGGACTCCCAGGTCACCCCCCCCACACACACATACAGGTTCCTATGCTGCAACTGGCTTGATGATTCTTCTTTCTGCAGACTCAAAACCACACAGGTGCTAATAAGGAGCTGTTGTTTAACCCGCCATGAAGTCTAAGCTAGCAGGTTTCTGTTGATAGGCTGCACAACTTGAGAACAAAACTGTAACCTTTCCATGCATACTATTGCTGTGTGGTTTTCCATTAACAGCCATGGAAAAGTTAACCTAAACATTAGCTCTTTTTCCTGGAACTAACAGCTCCAGGGCCAAAAGCTTGGTGATCTGCTCATCAGCTTGCAGGACTACTGCAAAGCAGACCACTCATTACTGCAAAAACAAAGCACGGAGCTGGCTCTTGAACTGCCGGACCTCTGTTTCTGAAGCAGGGAGTAGCCAGCCCATAAAGGGGAGCATCCCAGTCATATCTCGATCCAGGGCAAAATTTCCCCTAGGCAGAATGACAAGGTTATGCCTTTAACATTGACGGTCAGAGATCTGCCTCAGAAGCCAAGGCAAATCTAGCAAACAGGGATTGCAGGGACGGGAATTATTTCTCACTGGATACTGGTAGGACAGCATTCAGCAGACAGTAATTCCTGTTTCCTTGAGCCATTAGCGCTGCCCTGAAGAAGGGTAATTTTCCTAAGCCATGTGACATGAAAACAGCCAGAGTTGTGCTATTCTCACATTCACATCGTGGAAGATCCCGTCCTGAACCATGCCCTGTCTTCTTCGCCCAAAGACAAACTGCACCCAGAGACAAACTGACCCCAGATCACTGATTTCTGCAGGCTGCAAGATCCTACAGGCTCTTTCTTCCTCTCCAGAGGGATGTTTACCACTGCCCTTGATTAGTTGTTCCAGTTATCACTGCCAAAAGAGCATTTCATTTTTCATTTGAATTTTTCTCGCTTTTTCTCATACACAGCAGGCTTTGTTATTCAACCTCCAGATGAAAGATTACAATCCTGCGTGAGACAGTGTCTTTGATATGTCACTCAGCATTGCTCCGCGACTAGCTACCTCTTTCCAGAAAGACAATGGGAAGAATGACCAGATCTTCCTGGAAATGACACCCATCCCGCAGCGTAAATAAGCCAAAAGTAGCTCCTGCAAAAGTAATCAGGCCTGTTTGCTGACATACAAATGCCCACTCATCACTGAAAGGGCCACGCTCCTGAACTCTGGCACGAGCCAAAGACTGAGGCTATTAAGCTCATTCCCACGCTCAAATTTGGCAAGGTAGAAGCCTGTATCATCTTGCGCAGCTTTTTGTAGGAGTTTGCTCTGAATGTTTTCTTTTCAGTAGGTTCCCTAGCTGGTTCGGTCCTGCATCAGGTAGTTACAGATCTCAAGAACCAGAGGCTGGCAGAGCAATGGGTATTATCTGGGTTGTGGAAGGTCTGAAGAGCCAGGCACAGGCAAGAAGTTATGAGTAAGCTTATGAGTAAGATTTCAACTGGAGGCTGAGTTGGCAGACCCACTCTTCGTACTGTGGGGCCCTCAGGTACACAGTGCTAGATACATAGGGGTATGTGAGCTTTAGTCATAAGCCAGCATGACTGAGCTGATACTCTAAATAAGCTCTTACTTATTTAAAATTCTGTGAAAGATCTACAAAAATTGCAATACTTCATGGTGTTTGAAGTAGTTTCCTCTATTCTTCAATGTATGCTGCTTTTGGGTTCCTTAAACAGAACCACTGCTTTAACATCCGAATACGCTAAACTGTATCAAGGCATCAAAGAAAGTTAGGTAGTTTTTCTGCTTCTTTTCTCCTTCTGAATTTAGACAGGACATTTGTCGGCAGTGTAGGGAACTGCCTCTGATATAATTAGAGTTCAGTGGCCATGTGTAAGATCAGTTGTCACTAGTTTTGACAATGTGTTTATCATTCTCTTTGGGGTAAATCCCACCTCCTTACCTGCTTCAGAAGGAAACACCATTTTGTACCACTTTGTTCCTGGGAGGTAGTCAAATCTAGCATGGTGTGTAGTACTGAGACCTGACAGAAAACTGGATCTTGCTCCAAACTTTATCACTCTGCAGTACTTTTCACAAGGTCTTTTAAGGTAAACCATAACGGTCCATAGTTTTCAGTTCTGCCTCTGCAATAAGAGAACCCTGTTGGAGTGATGATCTTATCAATGGAAGTCTTCCTCTTAATTTTGGGAGAAAATAGGTCAAGCCTCCAATTTAATATTTATGGAGTGGCCAAGGTGGCAGGAATGCCTTGGGAATGGTAGGTTTTATGAGCAGCACTGAGTTCTAGGCTCTGTATTTAGTAATAAGACACAGATGGGAATGCTTTTGTTGTGGTGATGTTTTATCACGAAATGAGACAGTTTTAATAGTTGTTTGGTGACTAACAGATACAGAGGTAGCTGTAAATTAGCGTGCTTGCTGCAGGAGGCAGTGTTTCCTGGCATTGCCGAGCATAGTCAACAC
>VZTV01019674.1:36695-48073 GCA_013400875.1 Anhinga rufa
TCCGGGCTCGGCCATCCAGCCAGTGTTTTACCCAGCGAAGAGTACGCCTGTCCAAGCCATGAGCCACCAGCTTCTCTAGGAGGGTGCTGTGGGAGACAGTGCCAAAGGCTTTGCTAAACCCCAGGTAGACAACATCCACAGCCTGTCCCTCACCCAGTAGGTGGGTTGCCTGGTCATCAGGTTACTTAAGCAGGACCTGCCTGTCCTAAACCCATGCTGACTGGGCCTGGTCACTTGGTTATCCTGTACGTGCCACATGGCGGCACTCCAGATGATCTGCTCCATAATCCTCCCCAGTACCAAGGTCAGACTGACAGGCCTGTAGTTCCCCAGATCCTCCTTCCAGCCCTTCTTGTAGCTGGTGTCTCACTTGCTAACTCCAGTCAACTGGGACCTCTCCAGTTAGCCAGGGCTGCTGATAAATGATGGAAAGCAGCTTGGTGACCATTTCCACCAGTTCCTTCAGTACTCTCGGGTGGATCCCACCCGGCCCCATAGACCTGTGTGTGTCTAGGTGGTGTAGCAGGTCGCTAACCATTTCCCCTTGGATTATGGGGGCTCCATTTTGCTCCCCATTGCTGTCTTCCAGCTCAGGGTACCCAGAGAACAACTGGTCTTACTATTAAAGACCAAGGCAAAGAAGGCATTAAGTACCTCAGCCTTTTCCTCAGCCTTCGTCATTCTGTTTCCTCCCACATCTATTAAAGGCTGGAGATTCTCCTTAGCCCTCCTTTTGCTGCTAATGTATTTATATTATTATAATATTCATTACAGAATGAAAGCTTTCTTTTTTAATAGTTAAAACCTGGCCATTTGCTACCTCACAAGCTGTTTCCAGCTGGCGCACGCATTCCTTTGGCATTTATGGTTAATGAACCAGGCGTTGCATGTGTACTCTGAAGACATCTGTGCTTCTGACCCCAGGTTGGGTGCTGGCTTTGTACAAGGGCCTGGGCATCCCTCACAGTGCCCTTGTCCTTCAGCCTTGCGTAGGTCCCGGGGCCAGGATCTTGACTAGTGCCATCCCCTGTAGCTCGGACGTGGTTCTGTTGCTGTTCTATGAGGGCTGGCACAACTGTATAGTTTTTGGGGCTTTTTGAAAAAGAAACCCAGGATTAGTTTCTGTTAACAGATTGCTGGTTCTTTAAATATCCAGACGTGCTCTATAGCAGGCAGGAGAAAGTTTAGGTAATGCTGCAAATATGGAGGTAACTCTATCTACTTATCTGAGGCCAAATTGGCAAGGTTTTAAAGGGTGCCCATTATAAATGGAAGACATCAGAGATAGCGACTAAGAAAGCCCTGCTCTGGCTGCTAATCGTGACTGGATGCTATCAGAACCCCCATCCCGTCTTGTTTCCATGCAAAGGCCAAGCAGACAAAGGAGTTCCCTGTGCAGGGCTGTTCTGTCTGACATGTGGGAACAAATGAAAGGCAAATGCTAAAGGGGAGCGAGGGCTTGGGTTTCCTTCCCAAAGCCAAAATCTTTTCAGACGTTCCTGAGAAGCATCTCGGAAATGGGACCAGCATCAGTAACTGTATCCTGTGATCTGAAGGTCCTCTGCAAACCATGAAAACTCCCCAAACCTCTAATTAGTCTGGGCCATGGTGTGAAGTGATGGTACAAACGTATCTTGATGCATGCGTATGTGATGGATCTAACTGAGTCTCATTGCGCTGCGCACCATTGCAGACCGCGGGCATGCTGTTTCCTGCCGCAGTGCGGGTAGGAGAGGCCGCAGTGGCTCTCGGAGTTCTGCAGAAGAGCTGTTTGTCCTCCAGCTAGCATTGATGTATATTTGGGACGTTGGCACAGTAGGGCTTGGGCCAAGACAAGCGCTCCAGGATTTAGGCCTTGATCTATAGGATGCCTTAGAAAGGAATCTGGCTCCCCTTGCAAAACAGCCTCGGATTTTTCTCTTGGCGAGAGCTTTCCTTTGTCTCTACATATATTGATCTCATGCCTGTTCCAGCTGTGACTCCATAGCCATGCTTGGAGCCTTCCAAGCCTGGCCTTCAATAACAAACTTCCTCATAAAACAAGGGCCTCATGTGTCACGTACCAGACAGCCACGAGAAGCATGTACACGAATGCCGGAGAAATGCCACGTTTGCTTTGTGCCATCCACCTTTTACAAAGGAGGTGCTGCGAGCAGGTTGTAAGCAGCAACAGAGCAGCTTTATGCCTAGTGTTCCTCTCCTGTTCTTGCAGCAACGGGCGGCTGTTGACCTCTGCGGTAAGATGGTGTTCTCCGTGCTGTTCAGACAGTCAAGAAGCAGCAGGGAAAGACAGAGGGGCTCTAGCCAGCCTGCGCTGTGCCCTGTCCCTGCCTCACCCTGTCGGGAGATGTATTTGCAAATCCCTCCTATCTGTTGCGGTGCAGCAGAACACGGTATCGTCACACGTACGTTCCTGTAGCCTTAGGAAGGCTAAGATTAGTCTTGGGGCTAAGTACCGCTCGGTGGCTGGGTGGCATAAATCAGAGGGCTCCTGCTTCATCGTATGTGCCTTTTTCTAGCACAGATTTTCCTGTCGGCTTAACTGGTGCATCCCCATCTCTAGAATGGGCAGTGTTACACGCCTCCTGAGCATGGAGGTGGTTTGTCCCATGCTGACGCAGGTGTCTGCATTGCAGTGAGCCGAAGAAAAGGGACTTGTGTCTGGAGAAGGCTGCCGATGCTGTAAGTGCTGGGGCATCATGCCCCTTGCGGGGCTGCAGGGATTTTTGCCTGAATAAGGACTGTAGGATTTGGCCTTTGCTTTATACCTCTTCAAAAGGAGTTCTTACTGAAACAGTTTGGCTGAAACAGGCGCCAGCTGAGGCCAAGTGTTGGACCACCCAGGCGACTGGCCTAATCCACTGTGGCACATTTTTACATTCCCACAACATAAAATTAAATAAATAAGAAACAGAACGGAATGTGAGAAACAAAAAAAGAAGGCACGAACTGCTGGAAACCTGCCAGAGAATCCATTGATTCACTAGGAGAAGCACAGGTCTTGATCAGAACAGTAGGTAGGGAGCCCACGAGCTATGGGATCTTTTCATACTTGAGCGTCGGCAGGTGAAGGTCACGGGAACACGCTAATCTAGATTTAGAGAAGGAACCCGACCGCTGCAAACCCCGACACCCCAGAGCACCAGCAGCAGAACAGCTCTGAAAGCGGGGCGGGGGGAAACCAGTTTAAGCAAATCGCCGCAGAGGGCTGCCAAGGAGGAAGCAAAACTTCCCCTGGCTCCGCAGGCCGGTGGTGAGCCGGGGCCGCGCTGCCGGGGCAGAGCACGCGTGGGAGATGGGGCGGCGATGCGGCGTGGGGTGAGGGCATGACGCGCAGCTGCAGAACCCGCTGGCGGCGACCACTGATATTTGCAGTGTAGAGCTGTCTGCACAGAGGCGGGATTTTTTTTTCTTGGAGATCTTTTCTCGTCTGTGTTTACCGCAGTATTTAGTGGGGAAGGGAATGCTGATGAAAAGCCGAAGGGAAATGTTTTCATTTCCCTAAAAAGTAATTCAGATTTGGGCTTTAACAAGTGAGCTTTATTTGTTTTATTTGTTTAAAAACAACAACAACAAATTATTTATCTGAGAATATTTACTGAAAACTGTGGTTTGGCGAAAAATGAAAAAGAAACATTTTTTTCGGTTTTCTTCCTTTTACTAGAGGCCTTTTTAAGGTTGAATGTATTTTTTAAACTGACAAATGTTGCTGTAGGCTTTAATGCACATGTCTAAAACATGTCAGACTTGGCAGAGCCAAGTAATTTTCATACAGCCTTATGGATTCCTTTTCTAGAAGACTCATCCGATGGGTGCTCATGGCTGGAGGCTGTGGGATAGTTTCTCTGAGCGGTTCCCCCCACCAGTTAGAGCAGTGACAACTAGGGACAACTCTGCGTCATGTCATGGTGTGCTCCTCCTGCAATGGGGATGGGAACCTTGCTGCCACCACGAATGGTCCTGGTCCTTGGTTCATCCCTGCCTGCAAATGAAATCAGTTCAGGAACGAAATAGGTTTGGTGTGGTCCTCTTTTAAATAAATCTGAGCTAAAACAAACACAGAATTGGTTTTAAGTTCATTTGGATTGTTCTAACTGCAGGCGGTGTGTTCGCGTGCAGAAGACCTTGCCCATAAGGGGAAGGCGATAGTGAATTGCGTGAGGGTGTTCCTTTTCCTGTGCTCCCCTCCTTGTTCGGAGGAACGTGCATACGCAGAGTAACGCCAGCTCCCGGGCTTGCAGCTCAGCTGAGCTCGCACAGACCTCGGTGAGAGGGACTTCACCACCATCAGGAGAGGGGTCTGTGGCACGGGGGGACAGGGCTGGGCTCCCAGCGGGTACCTGCCCCTGTGGCAAGAAAGCCCTGCCCCAGAAACCGTGCACCAGAGAGCAGTAAACAGGTCGTGTCTCTCACACTTGGTATGCCACTCCCGTTTAATCCTCTTCCCTCCTGACTTCTTTTTTCCTCCCTCTCTGCCGTTATTGGAATATGATTTAATCACAGCTAACTCCGCTGGGGAGGCGCATTTGCAATGGTGATGTGCGTCTGTCTGTTTGCAGCCAGCTCGGTGATAAATCGCTGCAAGCTCAGGATGTTGGTTTGGCTTTTTTTTTTTCCCTCCGCCTCCCTTCCTCTAGAAGAAAAGACGTGAAAGAGATGAGCTGCGCTGAAAGCCATTTCCACACTCGCCCCCTTCTCAGAAGGGTTTGCAGCTGGGGGTGGGATACTCCGTGTGCTGGCGAGTTCAGAATGCTGCAGTTTCCTAATGCATAAATACTGCAGGATTTTGCAGTTGCTTCCCATGCTCCGGGGAAGACAGGAACATATTCAGGCTGTTGGAGGAGTTTGGAGTATCTTTAGGCCATGAAAGAGGGGGGATGTTCTCCCAAGTAGCGATTCCTTGCACAGCTGCACAGGTTTGCAGCAGGAGTGGATCTGCTGGTTGTGCTGTTCAGCTGCAGACGGACGGGAGCGGGAGGGACTCAAGCAGCCTTCGCACCCACTGCTGCACTGTTGGTGCTTCGGTTTTGTGGGGAAGCATCAAGGGTTTTTCCAGCTTTGCTTTGTCAGTCTAATTTAGGCTGGTACAATCTGGAAACGTTTTTGTTCTATATTAATTTTTTTAAATGCACTTCAGTCAGAGGAACAGATTTGTACTAGACCCGGCCTGCGGCGTCGGTGAGTGTCTTGTGCAACGGTGACCGATGCAAGTACGCAGAGAGCAGTCAGCTTGCTTATTTAGGCCTGTGCGAGGCTTTTGAAAACAGTGGAAGGAGGTGAGGACAAATTTACTTTCACATACACGCAACTGTCCTTCATTATCCTAAAGCGTGGTTCTGGCAAACAGCAGCCCCGCTCTTGTTCAGATGGCAGGAAAAGTGAGGACGCTCCAGGGCTGACGTGGATCAGTGGCCGAGCAGGAGCTCACTGGCCTGGTTTGATTTGAGGGTGGGCTTAGGTGGCATGGTGACATGGGGTTAGAGGCATGAGAGCTCTTCCAGTCCTGCGTCCCCCCTGCCCAGCCTGATCCAAAGCTTGCGGAAGCTACTGGAAAGATTTCCCCCGTACTGCAGTGTCTGACATCAGACCCTCCGCATCTGCGCTGCCGCTGGGTGCCCGTACAAATCGGCGTTATGAGTCAGGCAGAAAACTCATCCACTGCCATCAGCAGATTTACCTCTGCAGTGCTGCTGTAATTAGTATTTCCTCCTGTTTGCGATAGCAGAGGGCAGCCTAAAGAATGAGCTTTGTCTGCGTGTCTTATAATTTTACCATGTACCCTTGTTGTGGAGGCACAACTGCCTGTGCAGCTTCCTAGCCCAGGCCAGCCAAGATGGTCTGGGTTAGCTTAAACATTACAAACAGTATTTTGGGGTGTTCATTTGTTGTGTTTTAGTGGGTTTTTTCCCCCACATTCTAGGTCATATTGATTGAATTGGGTTAAGGACTGATTTATAACTTTGACAGCCCACGTGCCAGGGGTTTTCCATGCTCCCCAGAGCACTGGTGTTGCTAGACTTCGCACAGCTGAGCGTGCTGGGGGACCGGCGGGCAGGCTGTGCACTCTGCTTTGGCGCCCCGAGGAAAACGGGGACCCTGGTAAATCTGTGTCAAAAGATTGCAGGCGCTCGCTCTGGGGGTGGTGGCAGGTCCTGTGTAGGTCTGTGGACACAACTGTGCCACCCACCTGTCTCTCATGGTGCTACCGCAGGTCTGTTGAAGCTTTGGTGCCTAGAGGTGTGGGACTGAGCGTCTTGGGCTGTGTTTAAAAACAGAAAAGCTTGATCTTTCACTCCAAAAAGCTGCGAGCAGAGGGAGGCAAATGAAGGCTCCCAAACTTACTGCCTTCAAAATCTTGTAGTTGTATAACCCAGCCTCAACTATTGGCACGTATCACACCAACACCTCCTTCACATCCTCACAGATCGGCCTTATCAAAGCTCAAAGCGCTTTGCCGAAGAGTATCAGCCCTGTACAGCACCCGTGTGAGTGCTGCACGTGCAAGATGCTGGTAGTTGTCACAGCTAAATAGTCTGGGTGAATCCTGGTTGTTTCTGGGGTAATAACTGCCAGATAGTAATGATCCCCGACCTTTGACCAGGGACCAAGTGGGATCTGGCGTTATGCTGGCTGGCTTGGTGCTTGCAGCCTTCAGGAATTCATAACCCGCTGGGTTTATAGCAGTGGGAGCTTTATGCCTCTACAAGCCAGACCCCTCACCTCTTCCTAGCTGTGTCCTCAGCCTGTCTGTGGCGATCGTCGCTGTAAGCAATGTTCCCCACCGCGCCAAGAGACGTCTCTTGACGTCCCAGCTGCGCAGTGTTAACGCTGAGCTACTGCTTCTCTGCGTCTCGGACTTGGTTTGTAGTTTTCTAATCTAATCGTAGGAAAGGTGATGGTTTTTCTCTACTCCTAGGAGCTTGCCATAGACATTTCAGCAGGTTTGGGGGTTTATTTGGGGTGGTTTTTTTGGCTAGCTGTTCTTGTCTGCATGGGACTGGTGTGTTAAACATACAAAGTGAGATTCAGGGCTGTCCAGCCAGGCCTTTGTGACAAAGCCATCACAAGGACTCCAGGTCCAACCTGCGCGTGCTGTCTATAAAAGATGCATCCTCACCATGCTAGCTTGCAGGCTAGAAATTCAAGTCAAAGCAACACAGACTTAAGCCATCAAAACCATCATTGAACAGGGAAAGAAGAGGGACAGGGGGGAAGTCTTGAACCTGGCTTTATTTCTTGGGCTGCAAAAGCCAAGAAGGGAAGAAGCCATCCAAGAAAAGATGAACTGGCATCTCCAAAACAGAATGCTCTGCTTTTGGCATTTGCTTTAAAGATCAAGATATCTTTGGAGACTTTTATTATTTAAAACCTAAAAACAAGGCAAGAACTGCAGTGCAAAATGCAACCAGCAAGTAGAGTAATCTGTGGCTGTCTGTCACTTATCTAGGGGTTTTCCTATGCCTTACTCAGTGCAAAACACTCAAATCTGGGGCTGCCTGAGCTGTGCAGAGCAGACGGGATCTGGCTGAGGCTCGTTGCTGCCACGGAGGGCCCTCGGGTGTGGGCAGAGAAGGCGGCAGCCCAGGGATGTTGTTTTGGCTGCCTTCAGCTCACCCCCTCGCTCCTTCTCGAGGCTCTGGGACAGCTGCACGGGAGGCGCGTTGCTCGCGAAGTGGCGATGGCATTCAGTCTCTGGAGGCGGCAATGCGGTCCACCTGCAAAAAGGACAGGCAGCCATGAAAAGAACAGCCGTGCGAGCAGGGAGGTGCAGCGTGCTTCGACTCCAGCTGCAGTAAGGAGTGCCGACCCGGCCCCCAGAAACAGGGGCACCGCCGCAGACAGCGGGTGGTGCAGCCCTGTCAGCTGCAGAAGAAGTAGCCTGGGGTTTGAAAAGCCCTGGAGATGAGGGTATCTGCTTTCTGCGGTGTTAATTCTGGGCTTAAACAAAGGAGGACTTTATGCGTGCAGGATAACAATCCAGACTTGATGGGATTACTGTAACTGAGATACTACAGGAAAAACTCGGCATGATGGGGGGGTTAATCCTTGCTCTCAAAGGACATGTGACGTAGCATAGCTCCACTTCTCTTTCTTGCCTATCTGTTAACGACTGCGGAGGCTAATGCTGCCTCCTCTGTGCCTTTGGGACCACGGTAGGAGTTTGCAGCCCTAGGGGGGAGTCAGGTGTTTGTGAGTCGGTGATTGTAGTTTTGGGACACTGAGATATAGTTGCTGTTGAAACAGGCAGGGCAGGCTGGAAACTGGGTCATTTGCTGCAAGTCCAGCACTGAAACAGGTCTGGTCTTGGCTGCTGTTTCTCTGTTGAAACAACCTTGCGCTGGGCCTCTGGTAAAGCTGTGGCTCCGAAGGGACCAGGAGTCTGGGGCATGAGCTCCCAAACCCGTCTGGGGGAATTACCGCCAGCGTAATTAGCAGTGTCAGCCACAGGCTCTGCGCCAGGCTGGGTGCTGCTTTGAAACCGCCTGTGGGTCACGTAGGATCCCTCGCGTTGGGCTTTTCTACCTGTTTCCATTCTGGGAAGCAGCATCCACATAGTCTACGTGGTCTTAGCAGCAGCTGTAGTTCTTCCTCTACTTTTTCCAGCCATAGAATAACGGCAGATATTTCCTTTGGAACAGGACTTTATATAGTGCTTTCCATAGTCACTGAAACAACCAGAAAATGTCAGAGACAGCAGCATTCCCAGGCTGGTGAGCCCTTGTCCCAGCTGAACATTTTCTTGCTTGTTTGTACCGATGAGAAAAGTGTTTCTTAGCTGGTGTTTCCACGGTGTTACAGCCCAGGTCTCGCTGCAGGGTTTTTTTTTTTCCCCCCCCTGTGCCAATACCAACCACCCACATCTACTCAAGAACAGTTTTTCTCGGAGCTGTGGCCAGTGTACCTCCAGTTATCCACAACCCCCTGGCTGCTGGCCTGCTACAAACCAGCTTGTCGCATCCAGCTGGTGCATTAAATTGAAGACAGCTACAAATAAATTACTTGCTTTATTGCTTTTCCATGTAGGCATTGGCCACGATACCACTTGGACACGTGGTAACCCAAACGGGAGGGGTAAAGTGATGAGATACAGAACACTTCTGAGAGAGATGTGACCGATTTTAAGCTGCAACAGGTTTAGGAGCAGGTTTGAGCCCACGCTTCGTCTCGCCTGCTCACCAGGAGCTGCCCCTTCCTTACGCTGCACAAAGTGGCATCTGGTGACTGAACAATAACCTTCAAATCTAGATTAGGAGGGGAAAGGACAGATGTCCTTTTCTGGATCCAGCACTGCCTGGAGGAGAGATGATTGCCCCCAGGCCTCTGCCTCCTTCCCCTTTCAGGAGATAACTGTCCTGTGGCTTCACCCAGGTGAGACCCAGCCTGCAGGCGCTCCCTGAACCCATTCCTGCCCCCTCCCAGCTAGGCTAGCAAAGCCCAGAGACAAAGCTTTGGACCGTGACAACCCTTGTTCCTGGCTGATAACACCTAGAGGGGGAATAGGAGCGGATGACTTCAGACCCTGCTGATCCCTACCCCAACTCTTGTGTCCATACAACCCCACAGCAAAAGTCCTGTCCTAACCCCAGCTGCTCCGCTTGCAAGCAGGTGCCTGTCTGGGTTAGCTCATGTTGGCCTCAAGACCCACTTGCCCCCTGCCTTTCTTGGATGTGGTCCTGCAGGGACAGTCCTCAAGGCAATTAACTCATCCTACGTTTCAAGCCTTGTCATGAGCCCTTCCTGAAGGCTGCCTGCCAGTTACGCTAAGGGAGAGGATGTGGCTGTTCTGTAGGCTCAAGTCCAACCTGCGGAGAGGAGGGGGATGAGGACTGCTGTTCTCCTTTAGCAGCGTGGTCAGCGAGGGCTGTGATACATGTTCACTGGGTCACCGAAACCTGTGACTCTCCGTGGTGTGGGAGTTTTCCCTGCATGTGTAATTCTCAGCTTCGTGCAGCACTGAAATCCCCCTAAATTCCACCTGGCGATGGCTGGCAGCACCAGCTTGATGCCACGTTACCAGGGAGGCCACCCACTGAACACGAACGTCCTGTCTTGGCGTGGGGCATGCGTGTCTTGGGTTTTTCCCAGTAGACCAGTTAGGGCTGTTGGGATAGAAGAGAATTTTAATTTTCAGCAGCGTTTCTGGCTGGGCTTGGAGAATCCAGTTTTCCTGAGGATAGGAGATGCTGCAAAAAAAATGTGGGAAGGAATGCGAGTCCCTGCCACAGTTTACAGCAGAGCGGTCCAGCCGGTGACCACAGGGGCCATTCTGTCTGTTCTGGTAGTTCAGTTCTTGCACTGGTCTCATGGTGGGGCTGCAAGTGCTGGAGAGGAGGTTTTGTAGCTCAAGCTGGGTTCTCCTGGGGCGGGTGTGCCGGTGGCCATATGCCGATAGCCTTGAAGGGTGGCTTTGGTTGTGAAACCGACTTCCAGGCACGTCCTCAGGGTTTGCCAATAAGATGTGAGTCATGCTATGCGGGCAGGCAGTGTCTTGCCCAGTACTGGGTGCTAGAAAGCACCCGCTTGTGAGCTTGAGGAAGGTTTGTTCAAGCGGCAGCAGGCATCACAAGGGAGGAGAGGCGGCGTCTCCTTCCTAGCAATGACTCACTGGTGTGTGTGGAGCCACCGGAGCAGAGAGGCTGCTGGAGCGTGCCATCCGCTGCAGCACTCCTGTGTCCCATGCCCTGCAGAGATCTGTTGAGGCAGAGCTGCCAGCCTGCTCCGGCCCTGCCCCTGGACACGCGCTCTCATCTAGCGTAGGTTAATTCTGGGCAGAGACAGAAATGAGAGGAGCAGGGAGGTTTTAGCTGCATCCCATGCAGGTTTGCCGATTGTTCCCCTTAGCAGGAGCTGCAGTGTCACTCTGGTACAGCCGGGATGCGGGGTTTGCTGTGCAGGGCAATCATCTGCTTAATAAGGTCTTTGGGCACCCTCCTACCACCCAGAATTAGCTGGCCGGGCCCGCTGTGCTGCCACCTGTCCTGCACGTGGTCTGAATGCGTCTCCCGATGCACGGGAGCCCTTGGGAACCTAATCGGCTCTTAGCTCCGGGCTGTGGTGGTATTGCAAGCGTCTCCAGTGCGTCTGGGCTCACCGCTGCTTTTAGCATCCCGTGTTAAAGTAATGCTGCTGCTTGCTGTCCAGACACAGGCTAGCAGCTTGTTTGTTTAAACTTGTTTCCATAGGAATTTGTAAGGACCATGGGAACATATTTTATTTGACCTAAACAATAAAGAATGAGACTGAGGAGGGGGGAAGGAGTCCCGTCAAGTCTGATTTGTGGGTCTGACTTTTCTCTTAGGCTGGGTAACCTCTTCAGCACTGAATGGACCATCTTGGCAAGTCAGCTTGCTTTTTTTCTTCTCCTTTTGTTTTTTTTT